>JBCFYV010000003.1:1577066-1641538 GCA_039000515.1 Timema cristinae | reverse complement strand
TTCTAGAAGTTTTGCAAGCGATAAACAACAATGTATTATATTTTCTTATACAAGCATTTATTTAAGGGTAATTTACTAATTTATTTCTAAAAATTTTGTTTCAAATTATAATAAATGATACAAGAAAGTATGAACGATTGTATCGTACTATTTATTGTTTGGTGAGTGTAACAAAATATGCTATGAGCTGCTTTCCCCTTCATCGGGGTTTGAATCCTGGCTGGACTGGATATTAAGGGTGCTTTTGCCTAGATGGGTTTCAACTCTTTAGCTCCACGCAAATACTGGTGCATTTTCTCAAGTTATAAATTTCTCAATACCACTCCATTAGTGTAATTAAATTTGGATAATCCGGAAGAGTAGTAAGACGCTTTGCGAAAAGAAAATAATTAATAAAACAGAGTGATAAGTGACATAGCCACCTCGGTAGCATAGTTAACTAACGCGCTAGTATCGTGTTGAGCTAAACTGACGGGGATGGGAAGATTGATGATAAAATCTCAGTTGGGTGAACTGGGGTGGTTTTTCATAAATAGGTTTCCACTCTCCCTCCACGCAAATGCGAGTTCACTTCCTCTAAATTCAACCTTTCCTATTCCTAGCCAACGTAATTAGTACTTAAGCGTATAACTCGAATGGGTAAAAAGAAGTGCTAAAAACATAAGTGGCATGTTTAAAACCACCACTAGTGTGCACTGCGAGTCAATCGCCTTACATGACGCAACCATCGTTGCAGGTAGAAATGTCTCTCCAAGGCTAAATAATCGTATAGCTATATCTGATGCGACCCTTTATTTAGAAATTTCAAGCTAAAAAAAACAAAACGTGCTAAAATCGTGAAAAAAAGTTGAATGATTAAAAGCGATGAACCATTTGCCAAGAGGTATGAATAAATCGTGTCTGAAGTACCATATGTTAGTGCACTTGAAGGAAGAAGGGTGTACATCTATTACAAACCTGTCTGCTCCAGAAGTTGGAGCAATTACAAGCCAACCTTCATCACATTCCACTGCACTCGATTCCTTTTTAATTTATTGAAACCTCTCTCTATCTCTTCTCTTTGTCTGTTAACACTCGTGCTTTGCTGAGATGTGTGAGGGAGAGAGGAAAATGAGTGAGCGTGAGAAGTGAGGAAATATAAATTATTGACCGAGCACCTTGTTTTAACTTGATCATTTTGGCATTACTCTGTCTGTACGTCTCTCAGCCTGTCCAGATGTTTGTTCGAAACTATATAAATATGTGTGAACCAATTTTAACTAAATTTGTTAGGGATTTTTTTTAACCTAAGCCGAACAATGTTTGTTCATAATTTTTTAAACTAATCATCAACATGATGGTATTTTAAATGTTTATTTGTTTAGTATCACATCTTAAGCTACGTAATTTGAATTTAAAATTCTAAGCAATCAATCGAGTAATTTACCTAGGACATAGTTTTTTAAATCTTGAAATAGATTGCGAGATGACTTGTTAGACAGATGGGCAATGGTTACTCTCTATGAAATGAGTAGCCTCCTGTTGGAAATTATAGGTTCTCTGTATATCTTGACCCCCAAGGGAAAACATCAACTTCAAATTCAAGGAAGAATTTTACATGAATCGCAACATAATACAAGATACTAACAGGCCTGGGTGCTTGTTGTATGCAAGTTGTTGACGTCACATGGAGGGAATATTGGGTCAACCCTGTCTGGGATGGAAGGGTCTCCAGGGCCAAATAACCCCAGTCTGCCGAGAAATCTGTTACGGTCTAGTTCGCACTTGCCGACAGTCCAGTTGTTACATAGGTTTTAGTAGTTTTAATATATAGCATGTTATTGCGGTCCTAAATATTTTCTATGCAAGTTAAACTTTGATCATAAGTAAATCAATGGCTAGCTTTTAATTTAGAAATAATATTTGTTTGTCCCGTTTCCCGAATACCCTTTAGTGGAGTCAAACATGTTATGTCTAAAATATAATTTATAATTTAAAACTGCCTTGAAAGTGTTGTAGAGTGAAACATAATTTTGATTCTCAAAATTTTATAAATCCCAATTTTTTTTCCCCCCAAAGAGCCCCATCCCCGTCAACAGTGGATGGCAAATCCTCGGGATTTATTTTTTCCGGGGAAACTTTTGGATATTTAAATGGTTTAATTTTTGTAAAAAAAACTTTAATCCTAGAATACCGTGTTTCAAGGGGATGGCGGAGGGGTTTTTTTTTTAATAGTGTAAAAATTATTTCCAAACTAAAAAATTGACGTTATCCGTAAAATTTTTCCCAAACCCGGCCCTTGTATATCATTTCAAAAGCCTCCAACAAAACGGCACCACCTAAAAAAGGGGGGGAAGAGTCAGTTTCCCAAAAAATTTAAAAAAATTGGAATAAAAGATTTGTTTTTAAGATTTTCAGGATTTCAAAGGACCCTTTAAAATAATATCTTTTTTCCCAAAAAGAGTTGAAAATATTTTTAAATTCTCATTAAAAGGGAATATTTTTTGGGGACTTTCAAAAAAAATTAAAATTTTAATTAAAAATCACCAATAAATTTTTTGGTTTTAAAATTCAAACAATAATGTGATGTCCCAAATTTTAAGTTTTAAAATGGGTTTTGGAACCAGAAATGTTAGTTTCTTGTGAAAACTAAAAAAGTTTGTTGAGTCATCTGAGCTCTTTCCCACTCCTGGGGGACCTCTAAAATGAAGATAAAATTTAAAGCATGCATAAAAATTTTTAAACTTGGTTGGGATGAAATTTGGGGAAAATTCCCATTGAACATTAAACCATTTTTTGCGGGGGGAAAATTTATTTTCGGCTTTGGGGTTTTAAAACCCGATACACACTGGAAACTTTAATAGGGGCCCTTTTCTGTTTATTTTTGTAAAGTGGGCATTTAATAAATAAAAACTTAAAATTTTTTTAATATCCCCACCCTGTTTTATTTAATATCTCTAAATTTACAAAGAACGGAAAGTTAGGAATGCCTTACTTAAAATTTAGGTGTTTGAAAAAACCAAGATTGTTTGTTTTGATGATCATAAAAATTTGGGTTAAGCTTATTATTTAAAAGGGAATTTTATTTTAAAACCATCAATCTATTTAAAAGTATGTTCTGAAAATTAAACTTTAGGGAGATGCTTTGTGTTTTAAAAAAAAAACTTTAACTCTAGGGGGCCGGTTTTCATAGTAAAAATTTAGTAGCCTAAAGGTGCGGCTTTTTACACTAAGTATATGAGGGCACTCTCTGAACCAAATTGGGAAGGGGCCCAGTTTCCTATGCGGAACGGCCCATTCCTTTCTGGTTTAGGTAGGTGTCGTATGACTTGAGGCGCAAAAAATTGATATAAAAACTGGCCCTTTTTTGAGTATCGTTTTTAACTTTAAATTAGACCTAATTAGGGGGGAAACAGGAATTTTTAAAACAAAAACAAAGTGTTTGGTAGTGGTTGTCTAGTTAAAAAAACAACGATAAAAGATTGTTTAAATTTGTTTGATAAGGTCATTTATTAAACATCCATTTGAAAAATTTAAAATTAAATTAAAAAGGGAAAAAAAGAAAAAATTTTCGGAGTCAGTCTTGGTGATTCAAAAAAAGCGATATTTTAAAAAAAACCAAAAACCTTCCCCTAAACAGCCCCCCTAAAAGTAGTATTCCCCGTGTAAAGGGAAAAAAGAAAATTGTTTCATATGCAATCAAATTTTTTTTACAAAAAAAAACATGTATTAAAAAATAAAAAAATACAAAAACCTGCAAAGGTTTTAAATCTAATTTCATGATGGGGGAAAACGCTTAAATTTGTGAATTATCCCCCCCAAGGAGGGGGAAAAACTTTGTTGGGGAAAACCCCATTTTAAAACCCAAAAAGTTACAAAGGGTTTAAAACTTTTGGAATTCGGGATCTTTTCCCTTCACGGTTTTAAGGGGGAGATTTTTTAAAATTTTTAAAATTTATCAAACAAACGTACGGGAAAATTTAACACAAAAAAACCAAAATCTTTTTTTCCTTCAACAAAAAAACAAAAACCTTTAAATTCCCTATTGTGACGATCTTTTTAAAAAATTTTCTTCCTGTTTGTTTTTGTTTATTGGGAAAAATTTTTCACCCCGTTACGTTAAAAAAAAAGGGCAAGGGGCCCCAAGAGGCAAGGGGTAAGTGAAAAAAAATAATAATGGTTTTTGATTTATTTTTGAAAATGGGGAAAACATGAAAAACGTATTTTTTTTTGTGACAATTTTTTTGAAAATGAATCTTCTAGCTCAGCGAGCGTTATTAAAAAATAACATTTTAAAGGGTAAAGGGGAGGGTTAACGGGGCTAACAGTTTTTTACCCAAACCCTTTACATTGAACAGGGTTCAACTGAACTCTTCTTTTTTTTTGGGCCAGTAATGAATGTAAAAAGGGAATTTTAAAAAAATTAATAGTTTTTATTTTTTAAAAGGGGCTGATGAATAGTGAAAAAAACCTCTAATACCAACTGGGGTTTTCACACAGAAAAAAGGACGTAAAGTTTCTTCTAGGCGTGGTATGCGGTGTAAGGAAAAAGGTTAAAAATCTCCCCCGGGGGTTTTTTGAGGTGGTTTTATTCTTTTGAAAATGGGGGTTCCCCAAACCCCCCCCCCCCCCCCTTGGGGGGGATCCCCCCCAGTGGGGTTTTGGGGTTTTATACGGGGGGCAAAAAATAAGTGGGGGGCGATTTGGGGGCGATGAGTATTAAAAGGGGGGAAAAATAAAAAAAAATTTAGTACGGTACAGTAAAAGTTGCCGGGAAAGCAGAGTCAGGGTTTTTCCCAGCCGGGGTTCCTGCACTCACCCCTCTTCACAGCCCCCAAAATGTTGTTCAGCGCGGCCGCTGTGACTCAACCCCCCCCCCCTCCCAAACCCAAAAACCCACACTTGCCTTTGACCTCCCATTTCGTCTTCAGTCTTCACGGGCCTTTTTGTCCCTCACCACCCATTTTTTGGGGGGTTCCCCGGGTTTGTCTTTTCGGGTTTTTGTGCATTTTTTTTGAAGAAATGGGAAGGGTTAAGAAATGGTTTTCAAAAAAAAGAAGTGTTGTCAATATCGCTATTTTTTAAAAATTTCTTTTTTATCACAAAACCGAAAAATTGGCAGTTTCCACATTTTTTTTTGTGCTTTAAAAACCCTTTTAATAGTAAGGGAAACCCATAAACCCTTTCGTGAATGAAAGAAAAATTTTATCAAGAGTACACAGTGTTTAAAGTGAGTAAAAAACTTAGTTTTTTTCCCAAACCTCAAAGCTAAGTTAAATAAAGGGGCCAAATGTAAATGTAATTTTTTAAAAAAAACGAACCCAACCGATCTTAAAAAAGGCCCTTCTTGTTTTTACAAGGTGTCTTTATTGATCGCTAAATGTGGTAAACCTCACACAATTGGCGAAACTCTTGTTTTACCGGTAAAAAAAAAATTTTTGAAATTTTGCTAGGCGGGGGCCCCAAAGTAATTTAAAGATAAGTAAAAGGGTTTCCCTTTGAGCAAAAAATTTATGTTTCCGGGGCGATTGACGAAATGGCCACAGACTTTGAACCCAAAACTCTTCAATTTGTTGAAAAAAAAGAAAATTTTTCCCATTGCAGATGATGAATAAACTGTGTTTGATAACAAAGTAATTTTTTTAGCTTATGTGAGGTTTATAAATGAAAAAAAGGGGAAATTCCCGGGGAAAATGCGTTTGCAAAGAATTTTGATATGTCAAGGGATCGTCGTTTTTTAAGTGGTACAAGATTTTTTGGGGAAAAAAGAGATTCCCACAAACAAACGTGAGCGCTTCCCGTAACAGAGGGTTTGCTCCTCCCATGTCAGGTCTCATGTGGGTTTCTAAACCCAAACCTTTAAAGAAAGAAGTGCCAGAGGTATCACTTTTTCCTGGGTCATTATCGTAACACTTAGCTGCAAAAAATTGAGTGGGCCTGATAAAACCCAAAAACTGGCCCTTTATGGTGTAAACAAGTTTAAAAAGTAATTCCCTCAATGACCGTCTTTTCCCGACAACTTTGCGTTTGAAAATGATGAGGAATTCAAAACACTTGCTTCTCCCATACGGCCGTGAGGTGGTTTCCAAAGGGAAAAAGGTTTGCGCCGTTTCTTCGAATTATTTGACACGGTTATGGTTTTCGACAGTTTGGATCCTTTTTTAAGTGAGAATTTGAAAAAAACGCAATTTGGGAATTGCGAAACCTTACAGATTTTTTTGAAAAAATAAAACGAAGTCAATAAAAGGCTTAAAGGAAAACAAGATGAACCTTATAAAGGGCCAAAAGGAAAATTATTTCATCATTCTCCCCAAGTTTGTTTTTTACAAGGAAATTTTGGCCTTTAAGGAGCGGTTTTCATTTCCCGCCCCTTTTAAAAAGTGTTCGTGTCAGCTAACGGGGTCCTGAACCCCCCGAAGACAAAATCCTAAATTCTTACTAATCACCTTGACCAGTTAAAAACTGACTTTGGGAATTTAAAGATTTAAAGATTGCCAAGTTAAAAATTTCCTGATTGGATTTAGATCCTTTCTCGTTTGAATTTTTGGTAAGCTTGAAAAGTCTTTGCAAACAGAGTTTCTAGATCTAAAGTTGACTGTGGGGGTAAAAATTTTCATTTTAAAAGCAGAGCGGTTAAAAGTTAGGTGGCTGAAGATTAGGGGAACTTTTTCCACAACTGGGGGAAAAAAAAACTGAACCCACTTTTTATTTTCGTTCCGTCAAATATTTGGGTTGAAAAAGGATTAGTTTGTTTTTCCAGCCCTCAAAAAACAAAGAAATAAGTTGGAATTTTCCCTCAAAGGAGATTTGGGCCCTAAAACTTGAAAAATAAAGCCGGGTATTCAAGTTTTTAACTGAAATCCCCCAAGCAAAAGGCACCCCATTGAAAAGGTAAAAAAAAACAAAAACAAATTTTCAAATTTCATTTATTTTTTAAAATTTTAACTGTGACTTTCAAAAAATTTTTCCCAAAAGTTTCCAATTTAAAAATTTTAAAACATGTACCCCTGTTTTTTAAAATGTACATCAATGATTTTAAATTTAAATTTAATTTCACTTCTTTGTTATTTAAAAAAAATTGAAAAAAAAGTACATTTTTTTTTCTTATTTTTTTTCAAGAGGGCCGGAAAAAACTGTTTTTGGTTGTTTTTATATACGGTAGTTAAAATTTTTTAAAATTTAAAAAAAACTGTTTTAAATTATTTAAACCCCCTTTACTTAAAATTTAAAAATTTGGGGTACAATGAAAAATTAAAAAGGGGGCGATAGGTGTTAGAAAACCTCCAAAAGGGGGGGAGGGGGGCCCAAAAAAAAAAAAAAGGTTTGGGGAAAAACACTCCCTCTAGACTTTTCCCCTTCGGGGCCCTTTGAAATCAGTGTGAAAATGTGGATGCCCCAGAGGTCATTTAAGGACGGGGTAAAAAAAATTTACTAAATGGAAAAAACCAAGACTTTTTAAAATTAAAATTTTTTTTTTAAATTCATCTATATTTTTTTTTTAAATGCACTACGTCTTATTTACCCTCGGGCTGTATGCATGCTTCTTTAAAAAATTATTAAATAAGATGGGGAAAATGTATCATTGTTTTTGGAAATAGAAAACCGCATTTGTTTGGAAGGGAGATTGAAAAAATTTTTTTTGAAAAAATCTCTTATTTGACCCAAAAGGGGACTAAAACGCCAAACATCCATCAGGGGCAAATCCACTTGACAAGGAAAAAACAAAATTTGGTTTTCTTTTATACGAGTACACAGCATTTAAAAAAAAAAAAGGTATTTAAATTCCAAGCAGCATAAAATTTTTTTATAAGTTAAAAAATTTTGAAAACCCATCAATAAATTAAAAAGGGTTTTTCGGGACAATTTTCAAAAAAATATATTTCAAGGGAAAGCGTTTATTAGGTCTTTTTTGTCATCAAAAAAATAAACATGCAGCCCGGTTTTCCACCGGTTGAAAATTAACTGTAAAAAAACTTTATGAGCTAGCTTTGTGTGTAAAAAAAACCCACTAATCTAGGGGGGTTTATCGCTTTTTTTTAACATTACTATCAAAACAATAAGATGTGAACAGGAATATTTTTTTCATGGCTTTATTTTTATTTGGGATACGCACACTTTTAAATCAACTAATTGTTTCAAACACTGGCCAAAACCTAAGTAAACCTAAAACAGAACAAAAACCCCACAACCAGTACTCCCCGTCATTTAATTAAAAAAAACCCCAAAAATTTAACCCAAATAAGGATTTTCTGATCGTCCCGGGGGAATAAAAACTTCATGCCCAAAAAATTAAGTTTTAGCTTGCCTGTTCTATTTTTTTAAGAACATTATATTTTTAGCAAAAAACGGGTTACTATAAAATTTTAAGTGTTGGGGCCCCGGGGGGGTTTTTTAAAGGGGCCCACTGTTCCCCAGCTGGGGCCGTAGTCACCCCGTAGTCACCCCCAGGTTTGTGTGGATAAAAACACTCGGAGATTGCCGTTTGAACATTTATTCAGGGGAAATTAACAAGAATCACAAAATAAAATTTTTTCTCCGCACTCGCGCAAATGTACAGTTAAGTTTGTCAACCAGAGCCCCCCACATATAAAAGGTCCCCCAAGGGCCCTCGAAAAACAGCTGCGCCCCATGGCCAGGGGGGAGGGAGGGAACGGGAAAACCGCGCTGCGCGTGGCCCCAAACATAAGGGACGGGGAAATCGGGACAGTTTAATACGTAAAATTTCATGTCACTTTTGTAGAATTACCAATACATTTTAAAATAACAAAAAATTTTAAAAGAAAAATTTGCTATAATTTTTTGACTGAAAAAACTATGCTTTTTATTTTGAAAAATTTGCTTAAATGTTCATTATCAAGCAAAACATAGCTCGTCCCTTAGGGAGGTTTAAATTTGGGTTTTCAAATGTTGATTTTTAAAAAAGTTCCCTCTAATTAAATAAGGGGTGAAAATAAAGTTGGTTTCCGGAGAAATTTTAAGGTCAAGCTAATCTTAATACCAAAACCCAACCGGTTACAATTACCCCCGTATACTAAAATTATGGTATTCTCAAAAGAGGGTTTTAACTAGCTAAATCAACTTGGTGGAGGATTTTGCCCCGCCTCGGGGGTGGCAAGCTTTGGACCCAACAGTACGGAGGGGAAAACGATTGCAGCACCAACATTTGGGGGTTTTTGATCACTTATTTAAATTTTCGATATAGATTTTAATTTGACTATTCAAGCAAAAATTTTTTTTAAACTGCATTTCCCGAGGAGAAAACAAAGTTTTGTAGCATCATGCCCCACCCTTTGTTACGTGTGGGAAAAGGGGACCCACCTGAAACCTACCCCCCCAACAAAATGGGGGGTTAAACTTTTCCCAAAAAATGGTCCCAAAAAATTTTAAAGTTACTTAAATCTTTTCCCAAAATTTTGAAAGTTAAGTGTTCAATTATTGTTTTCAGAGATGCTGGTTTTTTAAAACAAGCTCAAAAAACGTCAGAAAACCTTAGGGCGAGATTTTCCGCTGGCGAACAAATAAGCCACAAAAAAAATTTAAATATACGAGCACATAAATCAGGAAGAGAGAAATTTACTTGTGCTGGATGGTGCAAATGTTTTTTCGGGATGTTTCTTTGAAATGGGGTCAGATGCGATGTTTGTAGCTTTTTTTAAAATTCATAAGAAGTTTGAGGGGGGAAATTTTCCCAAAATTTTCCCGGTTTTTTTACTGGATTTTTAAGGAGGCTGCCAGGGGGGTTCTTGCCCTCAGGTGGGGGCCCCTAGCGTATGGGTACACTTTTCCTTTTGGCTGAAATTGGTCACGTGCCCAAACGCCCCTCGCCTCTGATTGGGGTTTTTGGGTTTTCCCCCCCTCCCATTCGGCCCAAATCCCCCCCTCCTGACCTTTTTCCCCCGGGTTTTCCCCAAGTGTTTGATTACAAAATTTTCCCTTTTTGCCACCCCCCCCCCTAAAACCCTTTTCCCCCTTTAAACCCCCTTTCTCACCTACCCCCCCAAACAGGGTTGGTTCTTGTGATTTTTAAACGGGATTATTGTTGATTGAAAATTTTATATGTGCAAATTTGATTTTTTTGGGAAAGGATTGGGGGCGATTTTTTATTAGGGGAAAACATGAAGCCCGCAACGCCCTGCGCTGGATAGGGTGTGAAATTTTTTTTCTCCTCCCGCATTGCAACGAGTGATGGCGCACCCAATGGCAAAAGGGCCCCCCCCCTTTCATTTCCCCCCGGGGTCCCTCTGACGGTCCCCTTTTTATCTTTTTCCCTCCCCCCCAAAAACCCCAAAAAATTCTTTGGAAACTTGGTTTTTTTAATTTCAACACCTGTTTTTAAACCCGTGGCTCTTTGTTAATAGATCGACCCCTTTTGCGGGATCTTTTAATTTTCATTGTCCCCCTGTATCCCGTTATCTGGCATCGACCCTTGAGCTCATCGAATGTGGTACCCCAAAGCTATTACTTACCCCCCCCAAACAAACCCCCCGTTTTCCCCGGACAGCCCCCGAATTAAAACCCCTCGCCCCCCTCCCAATTAAGATTGTTGGAAAGGGTTACCTAGCCAAAACCCGCCTGGACACATTTTAAGCACCGTCCAAAAATCCTGGGGGGGGGAATTTTTTTGGTCCCCCGCATTTCGGGAGAAAAGGAAAAGCACCAATTGAGATTCGAACCCACGCCCTTTTCCCCCTTTCATAAAACTATATGAGTGACCGAAACCCTTTCGGGAAAAAAATGGGGGTTTATCCGCTTTAAAACGGGAAATGTACCACATTTTACAAAAGTGTGCGGAAAACCCTTTTTAGGTCAAACCCCCCCTTTAGATTTCAAAAACATGACCAAAAAAAATGTAGACTTCCCCTTTGGGGGGGTTTTTTGAAAAAAGACAGAAGGAAGCCCTTTGGGCTAAAATAAATAAAACAAAAAATTGGCCCTCTAAGAGATTATTATTTTAGGGAAGTGCACCGCTTTTTTGAAAAACCAATTATTTATTCTGCGCCATGGGGTTTACCCAAAACCCCGGGGGCTACACAGCTAATGTTTTCCTTCCGGTGATAAAAAAAAGTTTGTATCCCCGCGCTTGCTACCCAAAAACTTTTTCATTCTGAAAAAAAAGTGTACCCGTATTTGCATGAACAGCCCATAGCACCGCGTTTTTAACCAGCAGTTCATCCTCATGGGCCCGCTAGAAGGGTCGGGTGGTTTAACGGGACTTAAAAGGGTCTTGTGTGCTTCGGGATCCCGCCGATGTGTTTTTGGAGAAACCCCCGGCCATTACATTTCACCCACTAAACCAAATTTGCATACCACATTTGCGAAAGTGAAAAAAAAAAGGGGGGGTTTGTGGTCTACCGGGATTTTCAGCATACCCACGCTTTATAAAGCATAGGATAGGGAAGTGCACCAGCATTTTGCAAAAACCAAACTTATTCATTCTGCGCCAGAGAGTCCCCCACAACCCGAGGGCTAGCACAGCAAATGTAACCCTTTCTGGGGTGAAAAAAAAGTTTGGTGGCCGCATTTGGCTACCCAAAAACTTTTTTTATTTGCGCCAAAGTGTACCCACTTTTGCAGAAAAAAACAGAGCAAAGCGTTCCCAAAGAAATTTCCATCCTCATCGACAGTAAAAGGGTTTTTGGGGAAATTTACAAAGGGTTTGGGGCGTATGGGAATGCGCCTATGTGTTTTGGGGAAACCGCCGCCATTAAAATCGGCACACCTTTGAAGTGCCTATAAAAAAGACCTCAAAATCATTCGGCCCGGTCATTTATATTTGTGATTGGCCCCGTTAATCATTCAGATGGGTTTAAAACGCGCTGGAAAATTGGATAAATTGGTATGTTTTAAAATTTTTTGTTTACTTTAATGGTTACTTTTTTGCTTATTACGCCCTTTTTTGAAAAAGCGGCATTATTTCCCTTTTGACAGATTTCAAAAAAAACCCCCCCCGGGCCACCAAACCAATGCGGGGTACCCCAAAACCCGTGGGTTTTTTTAGAGAGTACGGAATTTGCCGGGGGCGGATGGCTTCTGGCCCAAGGGGTTAATTAACGCTCTATTTGAGCGTGTTTAGCGATTGTTTTTTTAACGTAGAAATTATTATGTATTTATTTTAATTTCGGGAACTACGGGGGACCCTATGGGCGGGAAATGGGGGGCCTGCGGGAAAAAGGAGCCCCTGCACGACTTTGATCCCATTTTGCCTCCCCTGGGGAGGCGTCCCAAAAAGTCCCCCCCCCACCTTCTAGAAGTGACCCGGGGTGCTCGGCACGGGGTCCTAAACGTGGGCCCCCGTCTTCTCAGCCCCGCCCCCCATCGCCCTCACCCCAAACCCCCCCTTCACCTCACGCCTGCCCCCATCGAGACCCCAGAGCCCCACAGCGGCGGCGGAAATTCGCCCCCCCGTTGTTTGGGGTAAATTTGGGGACTTTGATAAAACCAGCTGATATGTAAGTAACTCTAAAAGGGAACTTTACATACCCCAATGGGGGGAAATTTGGGACTATTTGTGCGCTCTATTCCCCCAAACCACCGTTATTTTGACAGTTTCCCAAAACCCTTTTGCTGGGCCTGCCCCGTTTCGAAAAGGGTTTTGTAAAAGCCCAAAAAAATTTATAATTATCCCCCTTTAGCCACTTTTTTAAATAACTTTTAAACAATGTGCTGGATCAATATTCACCCAAACCCACCTTAGTGCTTTCAATAGCGTGTCTTTTGGTAAACTATTGGTCCCGGGTTCTTTTCCCGTCAGGGTTTGGGTTTTGAAAAATTTTCTTTACAGATGGCAGGGGTTTGTGAATGTTTTTAGATTTAAACATTTTATGAATTTAAAAAAAGTGACCCGAATTTTAAAAAATATAGAAACGGTTATAAATGAAATGATTTTTTTTTATTTCTAAAAAAAAATTTTTTTCCCAAATAAAAAAGTAAACAAAAATTTCCCTGCCCCACTTTTTATTTTTCCCAAAATTTGTGTGAATACATGTTTTCCCTTTGCAAATCCCTTTAAATTTTCTTTTTATGAGTGTGTGTGTGGTTTTTGCTTAGAAAATTTTTTGCTCCAAGAAAAAAAAAAACCCCAAAAATTGGGGCCCAAGTCAAACATAAACATCACTTCCCCTTTAAATCCCCAAATTTCTGGGGGAAGCCCCTTTGGGCGCAAAAAAACACCCGATTACACAAACCACAAGGAGCAACTGCCAAAAATTGTTCCTGTGCCGCATTCGCCGTAGAGACACCCCCCAAACCCCCTCCCATGTTCAACCCCACCCAACTTCAAAAAAGAAACAAAAAGACGAGAAAAAAGATGGTAATTTCCCGGCTTTGCCGAAAAATTTAGAAGTTCTTCAGCGGGGCGCGCCCCCTTCCTTTGTCCCTTATCCGTTCGATGAGTGTGCCATTTTAAAAGCCCGTCCGTCAAGGAAGACGTCACTCTTGGACTTGGGGGGGACCATGTGGGACTAAGGTTGGATAACGGAATTTTAGATAATGTAAGAAAAATCCAGTTTCGGCAAAATGTAAATTTTTTGGGGAACTGCCCAAAATTTTTTTAGATCTTTTTCTATAAAATTTTAAATTTTTAAAAAGAAATTTGCAAAAAATCTTGTCTTTGATTTATTTTTAAAATTGAGAGTTTTGTTAAGTCAAAACTTTTTTCTGTGTTATTGTTTTTTTGGGCTTATGCGCGAAACTTTTACTAAACAAATTAACTTTATTTGTTTCTCTTTAGTATTTTGGTTAGTGAGTTTTGAAAAATAAGAAAATAGGAGAGTGGGTTAGATCAAAAACTTATAAATTTTCCCCCATAAGGCTTAAAAGGGTTAATTTATTTCAAAATTTTACTTTATTCCGTCTCAAATGCAAATGGTTTTTTTTTTTTGGGGGTTTTTGGCAAACATTAAGGGGGGAAAAAATTTCCCTTTAAAATATGAGGGCCGGATTTTCTGTATTAGTAGAAGGGGAAGTGGCCTGGGTATTGTATATAAAAAACTTAAATTATATTTTTTATATTTTCCCGCGATTGTAACTTTTATGATAGCGTTGTTAATATCTTTTTTTCCCCCAAAATACCCTTTAAAAAAACTTATAGGAATAATGTTAGGAAATACCCTGGGTTTTTAATTTTTAGTAGTTAATCCTTTTTTATGACATAGGCGAAGGTTATTTTGAGCTGCAAGTATTTTAAATTAGCGTTAAATTAAAAATTTGTTTTTGACATTAGGTATATTTGAGGGAACAAAAAACTTTTTTTAAAACATGTTGTTTTTTCCCCAACGTTACCAAAGGTGTTAGTTGGAGGGGTTTCATCTCCCGGGTATTAATTTATGTTCATATTAAATAATGTTATCTTTAATTATTTATGTTTAGTAATATTTTTAGGGTACATAATAATAAAAAACGTAATGATTAAAAGGGAAAAAAAAGTAAATGTTTATGGAACAATGTTTTTTTGGGATAGTAAAAATTTAGTTGAAAAGGTTTGGGTTTCATCCCGATATTATATTTTATTTATATAAATATATTATATAACTAACTATTGAATGTTTTTCAAATAATTTGCTTGTTATTCAAAAAAATTTTTGGAAAAAAATTAAATCTAAAAGTTTCTAAGACTTAAAAATTTTTCAAATTATTTAAATTTTACGCCAATTATCCCTATGTCTAAAAGGGTGCGAGGGATTACCCTTCGACCTCTTAATTATTTTTATTTTAGGAAACCCTGTAAGGTGGACCGTTTTTTCCCCCTACTCCCCGGGTTTGTGTTGCGTGCGTTTGGGGACATTTTAAAAATGTCCGCATTTTATAACTCAAAAATTTTAGGTATTCACTCTACCCCCCGATCCCTCTATTTTTTTTATTTTTCTTTAATTTTTATTTTTTTTGTTTTTATTTATGTATTAAAATCCCCTTTTTTTTTGGCTTGGGGTTTTACAGTGCTTGTTTTTGGGCCCAACAGATACCCGTTGAAAGCTTGTTTCGAACCTTTTAGGGTTTTTTAAAGGGGGGGTTAAAATTATGTTTTTTAAATTTTTTAGGGATATTTCTTAAGGCATCTATGAGAAATTTTACTTTTGGGATTTAGCCGATCTTTAAAATTGAGAGAGAGAGAGCAAACCCAATATGCTTGCCATCCCAAAGGACCCAAATTTCCCAATTCCCCCAAACATGGAGTGAAAATGGGGGGTTTTGCTGCCCTGACAAAGGTTTTGGGTTGTCCCTAGGATGTATTTATTACAAACATTTTGTGAAAGGTCCCGGGTTCGTTTCCCCTACATGGTGAAAATTTTGGTTTAAAACCCTTTAAATAGTAAAAAAGTTAACTCCCCTGGAAAAAATTTTTTGTAGTTGTCCTAAGGTTCGAAATGTTTTATTACAACATTTTGTGAAATTTGGGCCGTTTTCCCCACGGGTTAAAATGTTTTTTAACCCCTTTTCATAGTGATAAATTAATTCCCCTGAACTGTATTTTGTTTTTTTCCTAGGGAATAAAGGGTATTTTTTACTTACACTTTGCGAAAGGCCCCGGGGTACGATTTTTGGGACATAGATGGAAATGTGGGTTTTAAACCCCTTATAGTAAAAATTTTTTAATGGCCGGACTGTATTTGCAGTTTGTCCCCAAAGGGGTTCGAGGGGTTTTTATTACACTTTACTTTGTTAATTTTTGGGTATAAATTTAAAAGAAATTTAAATTTTTAAAGGAAAAATTTTTTAAATTTTTATTGATCCCAAAAAGTTGTTTAAAAATTGAAAAGTATTATACATTTTAAAGAAAAAAAATACAGGATTTTTGGGAAACCCAATTTTTATTTAAGGGTATTACTTTGGACAGTGTTTTTTGCGCTATCGTTAAAGGGAAGGGGGAAAATTAGGGGGAAAGCCCTTTCCACCCACACGGGCCAGTGGAGACCCCACTCCCACCACAACAGGAAAAAACCTCCTCAGGCAGGGAGACGATTTTCGAGCGAAAAGCTGGGTTTGAGGCAGCCGAGGTCCTTTATCCTCTGAAAACCCGTGGGGGCGCGACGGCGGGATCATTTCCCGACGCCACAACCCGGGATTTAGGGGCCCCGGTAAACCAGGTGGGTTGGGGCCCTGTCAAAAATGGTGCCCTTTTTCGGTCATCGGGGGAGAGTTTTAAAAAATTGAGGTGTTTTTTTATATGGTAGAAAATTTCCCGTAATCTCGGTGCCCGAAAGCGTTCGTGACGCATTAAGTGGCTTGAAAAAAAAAATTTTATTTAATTTCCCTAAATTGGGCTCGGGACCTTTGGTGTCAGCGCCGATGCCAAAGTCGGCTTCTTTTTGGAACTCAGGAAATCGACGTTGAATCCTGTTTTAGTTTCATTTAGGCGGGTGGATCAGTTAGGGGTTCTAAGAACGAGCCCAAAAATATAAACCCCCCCTCCCAAAAGTTCTACGCTAGAGCGGGTTTGTATCAAAGGGCCAAAATGTGGTTGTAAAAAATGTGGACTTAAATTCAAAAACCCCAGACATGTTTTGTAACCAAAAACGCCCCGGTTTTTTTTCGAATAAAAGGGTGGGGTCTGTGATGAAAAAAAGGTTTTGCTGGGTATCGGGCAATTTTTCAGTTTAAAAAATTTCCAAATTATTTAATGGGTGTTTTAAAAATTTTTTGGGTAGGTTTTGCGGCCCCATCGTCCTTTTGGTCTTTTTGTTATTTTAAATGCGGCCATCAAAGCCGTCATGGAAAAGAGAAAAATTTTTGTTTGTATTTTTATGATTTTGAATGCGGGACAAAAAAATTTTCTTAAGGTGCATGTTTTTCCCATTGGTGGCCCGGGTCCAACACAAAACTCTCACAGTATATGCCAATGACGAGGAAATCGGGGTTTTTGAATTCAGTCAGGTGTACCAGGGGGGCTTATCCTAAATGGTTTTTCCAACTTTCCTTAAAATAAAAAACCCCTTCCTGATCCCAAAAACCTTTTCCCAAATTAGTGCATTAGTGTAAAAACCTTAACGGTAGCAAACTTGCTAAAGTAATAATAATAATAATGCCCCCCCCCCCCCCCCCACCCCCCCAAAAGTTGGTTTAATTGGAAACATCCTTTAATGGGCAGGAAAAACCACACACACTTCTCTCTTTTTTTTTTTCTTTTTATTCACTTTTCACTTTTTTTTCATTTGTAAAATTTAGTTACACATTGTTGTAAATACTCAGAGATATTATTTTTTTTAAAAATTAAGAAAAACAAATAAAATTAAAACAGAGAAAAATTTATAGGGCTTTTAAAAACAAAAAGAAAAATAACGGGGGGTTTTCCCAATTCCCCCTTTGGGGCTCTTTTCACCCCAAGCTGTTTTTTACAAATTCAATTTTGAAATTAGTGTCCGGGGGATTAAACTATGTTTAAATTCCCCAAACAGAAAAAGAATATTATTTTTTGGGCCCACCGAAAATTATTCTAATGAATTTTAAATATGATGTGTAGTTTCAAAACTAATATTTGTTGTTATTATTGGGGGCCCGCAATTATGGGCCACAGAATGATTTTAAAAAAAAACCATGCAGCCTTTTTTTTGAGTAAATTGGGGGTGGTATTAAAACATGATTGGGGGGGGGTTTTACATTAAAAGGGGGGAAAATTTTGTGCACAAAAAATTGGTTAATTTGGTAAAGTTATTTTTATTATTGTTATTTTTTGTTATGTTTTTTGGGACGGGTTTCCATTCCTTTTACCCGTGAATTTAAACCTCCCAAATGCTTCATGTCCTCTGTCTCCTCTTTCAGCCCTTTGAATTTTCTTTTACCCTTTAAATTTTTTAAAAAAGGAAATTGATAAAACAAAGAAAGAGGAAAAAAACTATTAGAATAAGAAAAAATTTGTTGAAGAAAGCCCACCTAGGGAAAGGGGGAAGATGGGGGAAGAATTTCCAATGCAAAAAAGGTGCATCTTCTTCCTTTCTTCTGTTTTCTATATTTAAAAGTAGTCACACAAAATTTTTTTAAACACAAATATAAAAATTTTTTTCGGCATTTTTGCCTTTACCCAAACACAAAAAAGAAGAGAGGTTTGATAAGGAAAAATGCCGAAATTTTTTCTTTTTTGTTTTAAAATTGTGTGTGTGTACTTCTTTATAGAAGCAAAAAGAAAGGAAGAAGATGTCCCCCTTTTGTGCTTTGGGATTTTTCCCCACATCTTTCCTTTTTCCTTGGTGGGCTTTCTTCATCAAATTTTTTTTTATTCTTAGTTTTTTTTTTTTCCTCTTTTTTTTGTTTTTAAATTTTCCCTTTATTAAAAAATTATCTAGCCTTTGGGGGCCACCTCATTTCGAATCTTATACCCAAAAAAAGTCACCCCCAAATTTTTGGCCCCCCCCTTCCTGAACCCTTTTTTCTATGACATCATGGGGGGAAAACATTTTTTTCCTAAGGATGTGTCTGATCCAGTTTGTTTTGTCCCAAGGGAATACACCAAAAAGGGGATCTCTTCTAAACCCGCTCTTCTTAGGACTTCATTTGTCCCCATGTTGACCCCCTTGTTTTTCAAAAGTCTTTCCAGCACCACTTTTAAATCTCTCCAATTTATTTTTTTGCATTACCTAAGAGTCCAAATTTTCTGTTAAACCCTACAGTTTACAAAATCAAAATGATGAAATAAAAAATAAATTGTATGGGAAATGTGTTTGTGCTATTTGACAAAAAATTTTTTAATTGTGCAAAACCAAATCGGATTTTTGGGGACATGGGGGGGCCCACACACAAGATTATAGTTTATTTTAAAAATTAAATAAAAAAGAACAACTTTATGTAAAATTTTGTAATTTTGGGGAAAGCCCCAAAACTCTTCTATTAAACCCTTTATCGGTTTTAAAATCAATTGTTGCAGGTGGACATAAATTTTGGAAGGGGATATGGAAATAAGTAAAAAGGTGTTATATAGCCGTTTTGGAAACAGGAGGAGGGGAAAAAAGAAAAAGGGAAGAAGAATAATAGGGGAAAAAGGGAAAAGAATGATAAAGACAAAAGAAAGAAAACGGAATAGGGTTTTAATTTATATTTGAAAAGATGTCAAAACCCGGAAGGGGAAAAGGGAAATGGGGAGGGGGAAAGGAGGAGCAGGGAAAAAAAGAGAAGAAGGGGGGAAAGAGAGGAGCAGGAAAAAAGAGAAGAAGAGGGGGAAAGAGGCCCCCACATGGAAAAGGTGGGGGAACACTTTAAAAGAGGATGAAAAAAGGAAAAACACCGGGGGGGTGGCCCAAATTTGACTGTGGAAATGTTGGGGCAGCAGGAAAAATTTGTTTATAAAAATGGTTATACGGGGTTGCTGAGATATTTTGGAAAAAAGGAAAGGGGGTACGGAAAAAAGGAAAAAAAGGGGGGTTATAAAAACCTTATTTAAGAAAGGGGGGCGGGAAAGATATGTAACTTTTATAGGGAATAACGCAAAGGGTCCCATGAAACAAAAATGTTGAAAAGATACGGGGAAAAGGGAAAAAGGGCCAAAAAATTTGGGAAAAAAGTTGGAGGAGGAACAACATAAATTTGGGGAGCAGGGTTTCTAAAATATACATATCTTTAACATACAAAGTTGAGGGAAAAAAAAGACATGAATATGGGACAGATTGATAATGGTATTTATGGTTTGGGGAAGAGGCATGTGTAAAGTGGTTTAAAAAATAAATTTTGGGAAAAGTGAGGGAGGAATGCTAAAAAAGAGTAAAAAAAGCATGTACGGGGAAAAACCAGGAATTGTATTAAAAAGGAGTGTGGCAGAAGGGAGTGTTTCCCAAATAAAAAAAATGGGGGTAAAGCATAGGAGTTGCATTATTTTGTGTTTGGTTTAAGGGAAAATTGTCTTGAAAAAAAAGGGGTTTGGGAAAAAATTTCAGGGGAAAAAAAAATGAAAGCCATTTGTTTCCCGGTGGTTTGGGTTGTTATGGGGGTGGGAAGGAAGAAGAAGATTTTATAGGAACAACTAAAAGAATGGAATGATGAAGAAATTAGAATGGGGGAATAAAAATTTAACCTGGAAAAAGAGTAAAGTGTTTGATAATTCAGGGTTTAGAGGATAAGGTATAGTAAACCCCCATAAATTTTTGGATGGAGTAGAGCTGAGAAAAGTGCAAAAATAGAATATTTTGGGAAGGTGTTTGAGGAAAAAGGGGGGATGTGGGAAATTATTTAATGGAAGGGGGGAAAGAAGGGAAGGTTTTTTCTATGGGTGTGTAAAAAGCCTGTTATGGAGAAGGGACAGCGGGGAAAGGTTGTTCTATAGGTGTGTAAGAGACTGTTATGGAGGAAGAGGACAGCAGGAAGAGTTGGTCTTGGGTTTGCGTAAGAGATGCTTTTGGAGAAGAAGTCCCCTTGTGGTAAAAAAGTGTTGTAACCCTTGTCACTTATGCAGTAAAAACAAAAAGCATTGAATGTAAGGATAAAAAGGGAAAAAGGGGAGGCCATGGGAATAAATTTATGTGAGGACCCTTTGTTATCTGTCACGAGGGGGAAACAAGATCGGGAAAAAATTTAAAGGGGGAAAAAAGAATGGGGGTCAGGGATTATATGAGTTGTAGGGGGAACCCAAGACTCGAGTTTAAAAAGGGGGTATAATGAGGCGGTAAAAAGGAGGATTCAAAAAAAGAGATCGGAGGAGTGGAAAATAAAAAGTGTTAAAAAGTGAGAGGAGAATAATAAAAAAAATTTTAAAGGGGGAAAGAATGGGGGGAAGGGATAGAGGAAATTGGGGGCTTTTTTACAAAAATTTGGGACCCCTACAAGCTGGAAACAGTTGATGATGATTATGATGATGTTGATGCTTGGGGCCCACATGTATATCAGAGAAATGTTTAAAAATTTGGCCCCCAACCAATTACTTTTTGCAAACCCTCCAAATTTCCTTTTAAAAGTTGAACCCCTAACTAAATGTACCCCAATCTTCCCACTCTCCCAAACCCAAAATCTAACATTTGTGCAAAAAAATTGATTTTAAAATAATATGGCTGCAGAAAAGGGTAGGGGGAAATTTATGTTGCTTTTTTAAATTTAAAATTTTAAATTTAAAATTTGTGCAAAACATTTTTGACTTTTTTAAAATTTTAGGGGGGAGGGAAGAAAAAATTCTTGTCTTCTTTAAAAACGATAAAAACTGCATACTAGATGTGTGTAAATGTCAGGGGATAGAAATTTAAAAAAGGAATCAACCCAATTATTTTAAATTAAACAAAATTTAATGGGAAAATTGTTTTGGGTTTGAGAAATTCAAAATCATTTTTAAAATACAGATTTAAAGGTCCAAAATTACCCTGAAATTTAAAACTTTTTAAAAAAATGGGGTTTGGGTTTGGGTTTGGGAAAAATGAAATTTCTTCCATTTCCCTTGTTCCCTCCCAATAGCGTAAATTTAAAACATTTTTTGAAAGCGGAAATACTCCCAAAAACGGGTTTTGGTGCTTCTGTAATAGGTGCTAGATTTGGGGACAACAGCTAAAATACCCCAAAAAACTGGCTTGGGGGGCTTCTGTAAGTGGTGCTAGAGTTGGAAAACAGCTAAAAATACTCCCAAACTGGTTTGGGCTTTTTTTAAGTAGGTGCAAAGATTTGGGGACAACGCTGAAAATACCCCCAAAAATTTTGCTTGGTGCTCTGTTTAAGTAGGTGCTAGAGTTGGGGACAACAGCTGAAATCCCCCCCAAAATTTGGTTTGGTGCTTCTATAATTTGGGTTGCAAAGATTTGGGAAACAAAAGCTAAAAATACGCCCAAATTTGCTTTTTGCTTTTACTAAGTGGGTTGTAGGTTGGAAAAAAGTTTAAAAAATACTCCCAAAAACTGGCTTGTGCTTCTACTAGAGGTGTTTGGTTTGGGGGAAAACAGTTTGAAATACTCCCAAAAAAGCTTGGTGTTCTACAAAAGTATTTTGCTAAAAATTTGGAAAACAGCTAAATTTTTCTCCCAAATTTGGCTTGTGCTTTATTTAAGTAGGGTAGGGGGTTGGGGCCAACAGCTTAAAAAATCCCAAACTGGCTTGGTGTTCCCGGGCAAAGTAGGTGCTGGGTTTTGGCCCAACAGCTGAAATACCCCCAAAGGGCTTGGTGTTCTGCTAAGTAGGTGTAGATTTGGGGACTACAGTAAAAAAAACCTCCCTAACGGGGTTGGGTTTTTGTTTGAAAAGTAGGTGTAGAGTTGGAAAACAGCTGAATACCCCCAAAAAACTGGTTTGGGTGCTTCTGATAATAGGTGTAGAGTTGGATTAAAAGTGAAATATCCCAAAGGGGGTTTTGGTGCTTTAAATAAGTAGGTGTAGATTTTGGAAAAAACAGGGGAAATACCCCCAAAAACTGGTTTGATTTTCCGGCAAAAAGGTCTGTGGGGGGTTTTGGGAAAACACCCTTAAACGCTAGTTTTTTAAAAAATAAAAATTATTTGTTATGGCAAAAGGGTTTTAATGGTTTTAAAAATTTTTATTCATTTTATTGATAGAAATTTTTTAATCTTAATATTTTCAAATTTTAAAAATTTATATTTTACTTTCCCCTTCATTTTTTTACAAAAAATTTAGGTTTTCATTTTAAAAATTTCTTTCCCTTTGAAGGCGAAACCCTTTTTGGGACCTTTGAATGTTCAAGTTTAACAAAATCTTTTTTTAAATTTAAAACTTTAAAATGAGGGGGAAAGTAGTTTTATAAACGCCCAAAAAATTCAATGACCCTTTTGAGTGAGGAATGCACTTTTTAAAACGGAAAGCCTTTTTAAAACCCCTTTTTTGTTTTTATCGAAAAATTTAAATTTATTATTTTGTGTTGGAGAAATTTTTTTCCCTTAAATTTTATAGTAACAGCCCAAAAAGGTTAAAATTCAATATTTAAAAAAATACCACTAAATTGTTTGAGAGATAGTCCAAAAAAAGAAAATTTTAAAATCTTGTTTCCCCAAAAAATTTAACTTTTTGGTTAAGAGGATATTTTTGCAGCAAATGCCAACTTTCTCAACTTGTTTTTGTGGAAAATTTTCAGGCTCCCACAAAGAAAAAAGCCCTCGTAGCTTTTTTGCATTTAGTTGTGTTACTTGGTTGTGCTTGGATTCTAGCAATGGCAGCACTCTCACTCAGGTTGTTACGGCTTTTCAGACGTTTCACACCCTTTAAACAAAAGAAAAAAAAATTTGCATTAACTGCATTTTTTGTATTTAAATGGAGATTATTTAAAATTTTTAAAAAATTTGTCAGCAATTTAAATTTTAAAGTATTAAAATCTTTTTTGGAAACTGTTCCCAGTTTTTCCCAGTTAAAATTTTTTTAAGACATTATGGGGCCCCTGTTAATAGCTCTTTTCATGATTTTTTTAAGTAAAATATTTTAGTAACTTTTTTAATGGGATTGTTAAGGGGGGGATACCATTTTTCCCAACACACAAAACTTGATCTTTAAAATTTAATGATTTTTTTGGGGACATTTTCAAAATTTATATTTTTTAAATTCAAATTTTTATGCAAATTTTTATAGCAAATTTTTAAATAAAAATAAAATGAAAAGTAATTGATCGAAAAATTTGGGTTGTTTAATGTTTAAAAGAAATAATAATGGATTGTAATAAAATATTTTTTGGGTTAAACCTTAAAAAAGTGGGGAAATGAGGTTGATTTTAAAAGGGAAAAGGACTTTTGTTTTTTTTGGAAAAAATGTTGTTTGCACTAACAGAAATTCTTTTTGATATGGGAACAAAACAAAAAAAGTAGAAAAATGCTGCCTTTTGGGAGGGGGGACAGTCAAAGAACAAGTTTATAAAATATATTATTTTTCACCCAATTTTTTAAATAAAATTCCAACCCCCTTTTTTTTTTCCCCATCGTAGTATGTATATCTTCCTTCTGAGCAAAGGGCCGCAAGTTTAATTCCCGGCATAGCGAAAAATTTTTTTTTTGGGTTAAATTACATGCATTTACCCTCTCAATTGTTCCCTTTAAAAAAAAGGGGGGGGTTGAGGATGGATGTTGTCCCGGTCCTTTTTTAAAAAGATATTTTAAAGGGGCTATAAAGTAGGGACGGGCCCTAGAAAAGGGGTAGTGGGAAATATAGGGAACTAAGGCCCGGGGGCGGGAAACAAAAGGGATTTAATTTTAAATTTTCTCAATAGTTTGGAAAAAAAAAGGAAATTTTTTTCTTTGTGTGTTTTGAAATGCAACATAGTGAGAGTGTGCCCCGGCCCAAACTTTGGCCCGACCCCCCAACCCCCCGTAGTTTAAAATTCCCCATTTACTGGGCCGAGATTATGTGTTACTTGCAAAACCCCGGGGAACAATTTTGGGGGAGTTAAAAAAATTTAAATTTTTCCCCCACGAAAAAAATTGGTTTTTTAAAAAATTTTAAAGCCCCAGTTTTGGATTTTACGTTCTTCTTTTTTCTGAATAATTGTTCTAGGTGATATCTTCGTAAGTGCCTTATTAGGGGTTTTAAATTTAAAAATACAAAGGTAAAAGTACTGAGTAAAGGTCAAAAAAAAAAAAAAATCAGACGAATAATAACAAAAAACATTATAGAAAAATCAAGGGCAGTAAACTGAAAAAGGATAAAAAAATTTGTTTCTAACTTGTGTTAATTTTTTTAAAACCCAACCTAGGATTCTATTTTTTTTTTGTATGAAAATTTCAAAACAGGCTGTCCCATCCAACTGGGGCGCACGGGAAAATTCTATTTTTTTTGTTTCTTGCTTTCAAATTTGCAAAAGTGGCATATTTGACAGCATTTTCTTGGTTTGTAAAGAGTACAACCCCTGTTGCTGTTCGTTGGGGTTTGAGCAGCAGGTGAAAATACAATTCCCCCCCCTTTTTTGGGCGGCCCAATTTGTTGAAGGGTTGTACTGGAATCCTTTGGGATCCCTGAGGTCAACTCCGGCCTTGTTAGGGTTGACAAAAATCCATTGTTCCCTGGTTCAACTCCGGCCTTTTTTTGGGTTGACTGGATCCATTGATCCCTGAGGTCAATAGGGCCCTTTTTTATGTTTAAATGGATCCGTTGCCCCGAGGTAAACTGGCCTTTTTTTATGGTTGACAAAATTGTTTTGATCCCTGAGTTTCAACCCCGGCCCTTTTTTTTTAAGGTTGATGGATCCATTGATCCTGGGGTTTCAACTCCGGCCTTGTTTTTTGGTTGACTGGCCCTTGACCCCTGGGGAAAAATTCCCCGGGGCCTTTTTTATGGTGACTGGTTTCCGGGTTGATCCCTGGGGGTCAACCCCGGGCCCTTGTTTTTTGGTTTGACAGGACCCAATGATCCCTGGGTTTTAATTTAGGCCTTGTTATGGTTGACTGGACCCAAATTGACCCCTGAGGTAAACTCCGGCCTTGTTATGTTTGATGGACCCCTTGATCCCTGAGATCAACCCCGGGCCCTTTGTTAGGGTTGATGGATCCATGATCCCTAAAAACCCAACCCCGGGCCTTGTTTGGTTGATTTGGATCCAATGATCCCTGAGGTCAACTCCCGGCCCTTTGTTATGGTTAAACAGGTTCCATTGACCCCTGAGGTCAACCCCCGGCCCTTGTTATGGTTGACGGGAAATAAAATTGATCCCTGGGGTTTCAACTACGGCCTTGTTATGGTTGAGGGGAATCCATTGATCCCTTGTTTTTTTAAACTGGATCCTTTGATCCTGGGGGTAAAACCCCGGCCTTGTTAGGGTTTGGCCCTGGACCCAATGATCCCTGAGGTAATTTCGGCCTTGTTATGTTTAAAGGGACCCAAATTGACCCCTGTGTTTCAACCCCGGGCCCTTTTTATGGTTGACTGGACCCTTTTGTTTTCCCTGAGGTAAACCCGGGGGCCTTGTTATGGTTGACGGATAAATTTGTCCCTGAGATAAAACCACCCCCTTGTTATGGTTGACTGGTTTCCCATTGACCCCGGGAGATCAACTCCGGTTTGTTATGGTTGACAGGACCCATTGACCCCTGAGGTCAACTACAGCCTTGTTAGGGTTTGACTGGATCCATTGATCCCTTAGGTCAACTTTGGCCTTGTTATGTTTTGACTGGACCGGGTGACCCCTGGGGGTAAAACCCCGGGCCCTTGTTAGGGTTTTGGACGGGAAACCCAATGATCCCGAGGTCAACCATGGGCCTTGTTATGGTTGACGGGAAACCCATTGATCTCTTGGCCCTTGTTAGGGTTTGAAGGATCCATTGTCCCTGAGATAAACTTGGGCCCTTTTTTTTGGTTTGACTGGACCCATTGACCCACTGGGGGTTTCAACTACGGCCTTTTTTAGGGTTTTGTACTGGATCCCATTGATCTTTTGAGGCAACTCACCCTTGATGCGGTTGTAGTTTTTGCATTGAAAATGGTTTCTTTCCCTCTTTCCCATTTTTTTATGAAAATTTTATGAGTTTAAAAATCTAAACCCTCTGAGGAAAAAAATTTTCAATTTACAAAGGTTAGTGCCCCAAAGATCTTTTTTTCGATCTTTATGATGAAATATGAAGATTTAAAAGCCCAAAAAAATTTGTTTTTCAATTTAGGGTAAACTGGTTTCCAGGGAACTTAAAAACTCTGTGGTTCATTTAATTTTTTTTTTAGTTTTTTAAAGGGTTTAAAATTTGTGATGCTTTATAAAATTGTCGGGGTTTTTTTAGATTTTTTTAAATATAATCAACAGTCAAAAAAACTTTACGGCAATTTTAAAATGGGAGCTTGAAGATCTTATCACCCGTGTAGTTTTGAGGGCACCTATGAAACTTCAACAACATTTCTCCTTTCCCTTTAGCGGGCTGCATTTTGGGTTTGGGGTTTTATTATAAATTTTCTTATTGTCACTCCCCTCAAAATTGAAAACTTTCTTCCCCCCTAAAAAAGAAACCCAAAATTTATTTTTAAAATTTTAAATATTTTCTTAGAAAAATCAAAAATTGTTTTGTATGTTTCACTTTTACACTAGTTTTTGGTCTTGTCCATGTGTGGATCCCAAGGGAAAAGAAAGCCCCAAAATAGTTTTACATTTTTTTAAAATTTTTAAAGGGTTTCTATGTCAATTATTGGAGCTAGAAAAATATCCCAAACAAAAAAAATAGACTCAGACAAAGGTGCATTTGGCTCATAATAAAAAAACCCAAATTTATAAATGCCCCTAATTTGCGAGATAGCCCTATTTATAACATAGCTTTCATTTCTTTAAACAGCATTGGTTTCCTATTTTTACCACTAATTCCCCCAAAATTTCTAGTTTTTAAAAATGATAAAAATACTATTTCTGTCAGAAAAAAAGTTTAAAAAAAATTTTTATGTCTTTCCAAGGGGGGGAGCATGAATATTTTTTTCAAATTCCAAAATAAAAATTTAGGCATTTTTTGAAAAAATAAACATTTGGAAAAAATAATTTAGAAAAATAATTTGAAATATTTTTATCCACAGAGGATTTATTGTTGATAATAGATTGTTTTGATTTTTTTCAAGCAGATAATAATTGTTCATTTTTTGGGAGGTTGGAAACCTTTTTTTGAAAATTTTCTATCGGAATTAGAAAATATCAAAAGTATTCAAAACCCCTTTAACGGGGAGATGGGAAATGTGAAAACATCTCTCGTTTAAAAGCCCAAAAAGAATTTGCAGAACTTTCATGTGATTAAAACCTTGAAAATTGCATTTTTTAAGGAAAATTCCCGAAAAAACTTGGGTGTTAAAACAGAATTTGCAGTATTGTCGGAATTTTTGGGTGGAGCTTTCGTCATTTGGTTTCCCCTATTTTTTTGGGGAATTGTCATTTTTTGACAATGCGGCAATTAAAACCCCAAAAAATGCTCAAGTCTTAAGAAAAGTGAGACCAGCAGTGACACTATTTAAAAACCATTGTTACGTTTCGGGGTTTTGCCCGGGAAGTGGTTTTAAAAGTTGCAAAATTTAAACCCCCCGTTGTGTCGCCCTTTGAAAACACTTTCTTTTTATTGAAAGTATGTTTGGCCCCCTGAATTTGGGGGGGATTTGTTTTTTTTCTTCTCAGCCTCTCGTGGCGTCATTTGGGTTTTTTTTATTTTTTTTTCCCCCCCATGTTTGAAAGCTTTTTGTTATATTAATAAAACCCAATCATTTTAAAAGTCATCCGTAAATCATCGTTTTTAATTTCGCAAAATATGTGCCTTTTTTTATAAAAGCCTCGTTTCCCTTTTCATTTTGACTTTAATAAAAAGATAAAATATCACATTTTTAAAAATTCGATATTATTTTAATTTTTTTTTCCCTTTAAATTTTCAAAAAATTTTTGGTATTAAATTTTTTAATCGGGAAAAACCGAACATGTCGAAGGGGTCCGCCTAGCAACTTATAATCACCGATCACTTAAAGCCCGTCCATTCAAGACCACGACATTGCACAGTAAAAAACGAAGTTTTAAAAAGTCAAAATTTTATCTGGTTCAATTTGAAGTTCTCGAAGGTAAACCTTTTTTTAAAGGTAAAAATTTCACACCCCAAATCAGGGAAAAAAATTACCCATTGCCCTGTGGGAAACTTTCGAAGAGGAAAAAAAATTTAAAAGACCCCCAACTTGTTTGGATTTCGTTAAAAGACGTTAAAAAATTTTTTAAGTTTTGCTTTTCCGTAGATGCTGCCCTGTTTCCACGAGGGCCGCGAAAATAACTAGTAAATAATTTAAAAGGGGAAAAGGTTTATTTTAAAGGCCCCGTAATAGGTTGTTAAAAATTTTAAAAAAAGTAAAATATGTTTAATTATATGGTTAAAAAATTTTTTTAATATATAAATAAATTTGAAAGATAAATGGTCAATTTCTTTCAAAAAAACTCCTTGGGTCAAATCTATTGAATTTAAAACTATTCAGTTATCGTTTAATAAATAATCACAGCCATTCCCCTTTTAAAAGGGAAAAAATTTTCTCTCTTTTTCACCTTCAGCAAAAAATTTTTTTTTTACATTCAATTTGATATATTTTTTTTATTTTACATTTTTTTACTTTAAAATTTTTCATGGTTTTAATTTCTATATTACGAAATTTTAATATAAAAAATTATTTGAAAAAAAAAAAAACCCTTTTTTATTTTTTTTTATACCTTTTTTTTTAGGGCAATTTTTGGGTTTTTTAATGGGTTTTTAGCTATACTATTTTTAAGGGGGGTTTTTATTTTTTTCGCACAAAAAAGGGGGTCCTTTTAAACAGGGTTTACGCAAAAAAATTTCGCGGGACAAAAACCCGGGAAAACGGCTTATATAGTTTCTACTACCTTTTCCCTATTTGACTTTTGGGGAAGGGTCGTGAAAAAAAATGTGTTTGGGCCAAAGGGGGCACAGATGAAAAAAAGGTTGGAAACCCCGGGGCTATTACCCAAAAGAGTGAAGGGTTTGTGAGAGGATGGGTCGGGGCCAAAAGGGGTCACAGATGAAAATAGGTTGAGAAGCCCTTTGGGCTATATCAAAAGAGTGAAGGGTTAAAAGAAAGAATGTTTTTTTTGGGCCCAAAGGGGGAAAAGAGAAAATAGGGTTGGGGAAACCCCCGTCTTTTTTCAACAGAGGGGGAAGAGTTTTTGAGAGGATGTGTTGGTCTAAAAGGGGGCACAAAATGAAAATTTGGTTGGGGAGCCCCCGGGTTTTATTTAACAGATTGAAGGGTCCCTTGAGGAATTTTTGTCTGGTCCCCAAAGGGGGGTTTACAGATGAAAAAAAAGGGTTTAGAAGCCCTTTGGGCTTTATCAACGAGTGAAGGGTTGTGAGAGGTGTGTTGGTCCCAAAGGGGGCCAGATGAAAATAGGTTGAGAAGGCCCCGGTCTTATCAACAGAGTGAAAGGGGCATGAGAGGATGTGTTGGTCCAAAAGGGGGCACAGGGTAAAAATTTTGGTTTTGAAACGGTCCCATATAACGAGGGGAAGGGTCATGAGGGATGTGTTGGGCCAAAGGGGTCACAGATAAAAACTAGGTTGGGAACCGGGGTTTTATTAAAAGAGTGAAAAGGGTTTTTGAGAGGTTGGGGTCTGGTCCAAAAGGGGGCACAGAAAGAAAAAAGGTTGAGAAGGGCCCTGGTTTTTAAACAAAAGAGTGAAGGGTCGTTTAGAGGATGTGTTGGTCCAAAGGGGTCCCCAGATAAAAATAGGTTGAGAAACCCCGGTCTATATCAACAGGTTTAAGGGTTTTTGGGGAAAGAATGTGTTGGTTCAAAAGGGGTACAGTGAAAATAGGTTGAGAAACCCTGGGGGGTTTTCAACAGGGAAGGGGTTTTTGAGAGGATGTGTCTGGTCCCAAAAGGGGGCACAGATGAAAATAGGTTGAGAAGCCTGGTCTTTTTAAAACAAAAAGAGTGAAGGGTAGAAAGGATGGTTTGGGCCAAAGGGGGCAAGATGAAAATAGGGGTTTTAGAAGCCCTGGCTTATCAAAAGGGGGTGAAGGGGGTTTTGAGAGGATGTGTTGGTCCCAAAGGGGTCACTGATGAAAATAGGGGTTTAGAAGCCCTAGTCTATATTTAAAATTGTGAAAAGGGGTTTTGAGAGGATGTGTTGGTCCAAAGGGGTCACAGATGAAAATAGGTTGAGAAACCCCGGTCTTTACAAAAAGAGGGGAAGGGTCATGAAAAGGGTGGGGTCTGGGTTTCCCAAAAGGGTCAAGGGGAAAATAGGTTTTAGAAGCCCCGGTCTTTTATCAACAGGTGAAGGGGGTTTTTTAGGGGTGTTTTTGGGGCCAAAGGGGTCACAGTGAAATAGGTTTTAGAAGCCCCTGGTTTTAAAATCAACAGAGTGAAGGGTCGTGAGAGGATGTGTTGGTCCAAAGGGGTCACAGTTTAAAATAGGTTTAGAAACCCCGGTCTATATAACAGATGAAGGGGTTCCCTGAGAGGATGTGTCTGGTCAAAGGGGGCACAGATGAAAATAGGTTGAGAAGCCCTGGTTTTATATCAACAGAGTGGGAAAGGGGCATGAAAGGGGGTGTGTTGTCCAAAAAGGGGTCACGGGTAAAAATAGGGGTTTGGGGGCCTGGGTTTTATATCAACCCTTTGTGAAAGGGTTTTTTGGGGAGGATTTTGTTGGTCCAAGGGGTCACAGGGTGAAAAAAAGGTGAGAAGCCCTGGTCTATATCAACAGAGTGAAGGGTCTGAAAGGATGGTCTGGTCAAAGGGGGTCACAGATGAAAATTTGGTTTAGAAGTCCTTTGGGCTTTATCAAAAGAGTGAAGGGTCAAAGAAAGGATGTGTCTGGTCCAAAGGGGGCACAGATGAAAAAAGGTTTAGAAGCCCGGGCCTTATTAAAACTAGTGAAAAGGGTTTTTGAGAGGAGTGTTGGTTTCCCAAAAGGGGTCACAGAGAAAATAGGGTTTAGAAACCCTGGTCTTTTGATCAGAGTTAAGGGGAATGGAAAAAAAGTGTCTGGTCCAAAAAAGGGCACAGGGTGAAAATTTGGTTTAGAAGCCCCGGTCTTTTTTCAAGAGTGAAGGGTCATGAGAGGTTTTGTCTGGGCCAAAGGGCACAGTAAAAAATTTGGGGTTTTGGGAAACCCTGGTTATATCAAAATAGTGAAGGGTTTAAAGAAAAAAATGTGTTGGTCCAAAAAGGTCACAGATGAAAAAAGGTTTAGAAACCCCGGTCTATAGACCAGAGTGAAGGGGCATGAAAGGGTGTCTGGTCCAAAAAGGGGTCACAGATGAAAAAAGGTTTTGGGAAACCCTTTGGGTTTTATGACCCGAGTGAAGGGTTGAAAAGGATGTGTTGGCCAAAAAGGGGGCACAGATGAAAATAGGTTGAGAAAACCCTGGTCTTTATGACCCGGTGAAGGGTAATTTAAAGAATGTGGGCTGGTCCAAAAAAGGGCCGATGAAAATAGGTTGAGAAGCCCTGGTCTATATCCCAAAATAGTGAAGGGTTGGGGAGAGGATGTTTTTTGGGCCCAAAAGGGGGCCCCAAAAGAAAATAGGGTTTAGAAACCCCCGGGCTATATCAAACCCGGTGAAGGGGTTTTTAAGAGGATTGTTGGTTTTCCAAAGGGGTCACGATGGAAAAAAAAGGTTTAAAGCCCCGGTCTATATGCCCGAGTGAAGGGTTTAAAGAAAGAAAGTGTCTGGGCCAAAAAGGTCACAGATAAAATAGGTTGGGTAAGCCTTGGTCTATATGAACCCGAGTGAAGGGTTTATGAGGGGGATGGTTTGGGGCCCAAAAGGGGGCACAGATGAAAATTGGTTTAGAACCCTGGTCTATTTCAAAAATAGTGAAAGGGTTTTGGAGGATTGGTTGGGTTTTGGGGCCCAAAAGGGGGCACAGAGAAAAATAGGTTGAGAAAACCCTGGGCCCATATCAAAGGGGTGAAGGGTAAAAAAGGTAGTGTTGGTCAAAAGGGGGAAAAGAAGAAAATTGGTTGAGAAGCCCTGGTCTTATCCCAAAAGAGTGAAAAAGGGGAATGAAAGAATGTGTTGGTCCAATAGGGCACAGATGAAAAAAAAGGGTTTAAAAAGCCCTGGTCTATATCAACGAGGAAGGGTTTAAAGAAAGAATTTTTGTTGGTCAAAAAAGGTAAAGATGAAAATAGGGTTTAGAAAACCCCGGTCTTTGACCAGGTGAAGGGTCATGAAAGGTGTGTCTGGGGCCAAAGGGGCACAGATGAAAATAGGTTTAGAAGCCCTTTGGGCTAAAACACAGGGGTGAAGGGGGCGTGAGAGGATGTGTTTTGGGCCAAAGGGGGGCCCCCAGATGAAAAAAGGTTGAGAAAACCCTGGTCTTTAAACAACAAAAGGGGGAAGGGTTGTGAGAGGATGTGTCTGGGTTTCCCAAAGGGGTCACGATGAAAATAGGTTTAGAATTTCCCTGGTTTTATTTTCAACAGAGTGAAGGGTTGTGAGAGGATGTTTTTGGTCCCAAAAGGGGGCCCCAGGGTGAAAATGGTTGAGAAAACCCCGGTCTATTTCAACAGAAATGAAGGGTCGTGAGAGGATTGTCTGGTCCAAAGGGGGCCAGATGAAAATAGGTTGAGAAGCCCCGGTCTTAAAAAAACAGAGTGAAGGGGTAATGAAAAAAATGTGTCGGTTTCCAAAAAGGTCCATATGAAAATAGAGTGAGAAGCCCCGGTCTATATCAACAGGGGGGGTGAAGGGGCGTGAGAGGATGTGTTTTGGTCCAAAAGGGGTCACAGATGAAATAGGTTTAAAAAGCCCTGGTCAAAATCAAAAAGAGTGAAAGGGGCATGGAGGATGTGTCTGGTCCAAAAGGGGTCACAGATGAAAAAATGTTGAGAAGCCCTGGTCTATATCAAAAGGTGAAGGGTGTGAGAGGGTGGTTTTTCTGGTCCCAAAAAGGGCACAGATGAAAATAGGTGAGAAGCTCTGGTTTTATAAAAAAGAGTGAAGGGTTTAAGAAAGGATGTGTCTGGGCCCAAAAAAGGTCACAGTTTAAAATAGAGTGAGAAACTCTGGGGTTTTATCCCAGAGTGAAGGGTCATGAAAGGAATTTTGGGCTGGTTCCAAAGGGGGCAAAAGATGAAAAAAGGTTTAGAAACCCTGGGGCTATATCAAAAAAGAGTGGGAAAGGGTTTTGGTTGAGAGGATTTGTTGGTCCAAAAAGGGCACAGATAAAAATAGGGTTTAGAACCTTGGGTTTTTTCCCAAAATGAGTGAAAGGGGTTTTTGAGAGGGTGTGTCTGGTCCCAAAAGGGGGACAGATGAAAAAAAGGTTTAGGAAAACCCGGGGCTATATTTAACATGTGAAGGGGTTTTGGAGGATGTTCTGGGCCCAAAAGGGGGCACAGATGGGGAAAAAGGTTGAGAAGCCCCGGGCTATTGATCAAGAGGGGAAAGGGTTTTGAAAGAAAGTTTTTTGGTCCAAAAAGGTCAAGATGAAAAAAGGTTGGAAAAAAGCCTGGTCTTTATCAACAGGTGAAGGGTCATGAGAGGATGTGGGCTGGGCCCAAAAGGGGTTTAAGAAAAAATAGGTTGAGAAGCCCCGGTCTTTTCCAAAATAGTGAAAGGGGAAAGAAAAAATGGTCTTGGGCAAAAAAGGGCACAGTTGAATTGGTTTAGAAGCCTTGGGTTTTTTGACCCGAGTGAAAAGGGGATGAAAGGATGTGTCTTGGTTTCCCAAAAGGGGGCACAGATGTAAATAGGGTTTTGGACCCCCGGGCTAATTATACCCGAGTGAAGGGTTTATGAAAGGATGGGCTGGTCCCAATGGTCACAGATGAAAATAGGTTGAGAAGCCCTGGTCTATTTTGCCAGAAGTGAAAAGGGGAATGAAAAAAATGTGTCTGGTCCCAAAAAAACACAGAAAGAAAATAGGTTGGAACCCTGGGTTTTTAACATAGTGAAAGGGTTTTTGGGGGGAGTGTCTTTGGGCCAAAAAGGGGTCACAAATGAAAAAAGGTTTAGAAGCCCTGGTCTATATCAAAAAGAGTAAAGGGGTTTTTGAGGGGATGTGTCTGGGGCAAAAAGGGGGCAAGATGAAAATAGGTTGAAAGCCTGGTCTATTGCCCGAGTGAAAGGGGAATGAAAGAAAGGTCTGGTCCAAAAGGTCACCCGATGAAAAAAAAGGGGTTTATAAGCCCTGGTTAAAATGACAGAGTGAAGGGTTTATGAAGAGGATGTGTTGGTCAAAAGGGGGCACAGATGAAAATTTGGTTTAGAAAACCCTGGTCTATACAACATAGTGAAGGGTTTTTGAAAGAATTTTGTCTGGTCAAAGGGGTCAAAAGATGAAAATAGGTTTAGAAAACCCTGGTTATATCAACAGGGGTGAAGGGTAAAAGAAAAGGGTGTGTTTGGGCCCAAAGGGGTCACGATGAAAATAGGTTGAGAAGCCCTGGGGGGGGGTTTTTTTATATCAAAAAGGGGGGAAGGGTTTAAAGAAAGAAAGTGTCTTTGGGCCAAATAGGTCAAGATGGAAAAAGGTTGGGGAAAAACCGGGCTTTATCAAAAGAGTGAAGGGTAAAGAAAAAATGTGTCTGGTCCCCAAAAAAGGGCACGATGAAAATAGGGTTTAGAAGCCCTGGTCTTTATGCCAGGGGTGAAGGGTCATGAAAGGATGTTTTTCTGGGGCCCAAAAGGGGGCACAGATGAAAAAAAGGTTGAGAAAACCCCGGTCTATATCAACAGAGTGAAGGGGCGTGAGAGGATGTGCTGGTCCAAAGGGGTCCCCAGTTTAAATTGGTTGAGAAGCCCTGGTCTTTATCAAAAGAGTGAAGGGTTTTGAGAGGATGTGTTTTGGTTTCCCAAAAGGGGTCACAGATGAAAATAGGTTTTAAAAATCCCTGGTCTATATAAAAAGAGTGAAGGGTTTTGAGAGGATGTGTTGGTCCAAGGGGGCCAGATGAAAAAAAGGTTGGGGAAGCCCTGGTCTTTTATCAACGAGTGAAGGTCGTGGAGGGGTGTGTCTGGTCCCAAAGGGGGCACAGATGAAAATAGGTTGAGAAGCCCGGTCTATATCAACAGAGGGTTTAAGGGTTTAAAGAAAGAAAGTGTCTGGTCCCAAAAAGGTACATATGAAAATAGGTGAGAAGCCCTGGTCTTTTATCAAAAGGTGAAGGGTTGTGAAAAGGATTTTTTTGTCTGGTCCAAAGGGGCACAGATGAAAATAGGTTGAGAAGCCCCGGCTATATCAAAAAGGGGTGAAGGGGGCATGGGAAGGGGTGTGTCTGGTCCAAAGGGGTCACGATGAAAAATGTTGAGAAGCCCTGGGGCTTTATCAAAAAGAGTGAAAGGGTTTGTGAGAGGATGTGTTGGTCCAAAAAGGTCACCCGATGAAAAAAGAGTGAGAAGCTCTGGTCTATATCAACAGAGTGAAGGTCAGAAAAAGGGTGTTTTCGGGGCCAAAGGGGGTCACAGATGGAAAAAAAGAGTAGGACTTGGGCCCCTTTATCCAACCCCGATTTAAAGGGTTTATGAAAAAAGGGTGTGCTGGGCCTTTAAAGGGGGCACAGATTTAAAAAAAAGGGTTTAGAACCCCGGTTTTTATCAAAAAGAGTGAAGGGTCGTTTAGAGGATGGTTTTTCTGGTTTCCAAAAAGGGGCACAGAAAAAAAATAGGTTGAGAAAAACCTTGGTTTTTTTCAACAAAAGTTTAAAAGGGTTTTGAGAGGATGTGTCTTTTCCAAAGGGGTCACAGTGGGAAAAAAGGGGTTTAGAAGCCATGGTCTATTTCAAAAAGAGTGAAGGGGCAAAGAAAAAAAATGTGTTTTGGTCCAAAAGGGGTCCCCAGTTTAAAAATTGGTTGGAAGCCCTGGGCTTTTAAACAACCCGAGTAGAAGGGTCATGAAAAGGGGTTTTTTGTCTGGTTCCCCAAAGGGGTTTACAGTTTAAAAGGGTTTAGAAGCCCGGTCTTTATCAACAGAGTGAAGGGCATGAAAAAAAAGTGTCTGGTCCCAAAAAAGGTCACAGATGGGGAAAAAAGAGTGAGAAGCTTGGGGCTAATCAACAGAGTGAAGGGGTTTATGAAAAGGGGAAAGTGTCTGGCCAAAAAGGGGTCACAGATGAAAATAAAGGTTTAGAAGCTTTTGGTCTATTTCACAGGGGGAAAGGTCAGAAAGGATGGTTTTTTTGGTTCCCAAAAGGGGGCACAGATGGAAAAAAAAATTGAGAAAAACCCTTTGGGCTTTATCAACCCGAATGAAGGGCAGAAAGAATGTGTTGGGGCCAAAGAGGTCACCCGATGGGAAAAAAGGGGTGAGAAACTTTGGGGCTATACAACAGAGTGAAAGGGGCATGAAAGGATTGTGTCTGGGCCCAAAGGGGGCACAGATGAAAAAAGGTTTAGAAGCCCCCGGTCTTTATACAGAGTGAAAAAAGGGCATGAAAGGATTGGGGTCTGGTCCCAAAAAGGGGGTCCGGGTTTAAAAAATAGGTTGAGAAACCCCCGGTCTTTATCAACAAAGTGAAGGGTCGTGAAAGGGAAAGTTTCTGGTCCAAAAAAGGGACAGATGAAAAAAAGGTTTAGAAGGGCCCCGGTCTATATCCCAAAAGAGTGAAGGGTCGTGAGAGGATGTGTTGGTCCAAGGGGGTCCCCCAGATGAAAATAGGTTGGGGAAAACCCTGGTCTATATCAAAAGGGGGTGAAGGGTCTGAAAGGATGTGTTGGTCCCAAAAGGGGGCACAGATGGAAAAAAAAGGTTTTAAAACGCCTTGGGGCTTATCAAAAGAGTTTTTGGGTTTTTGAGAGGATGTGTCTTTGGGCCCAAAAGGGGGCACAGATAAAAAAGGTTTAGAAAACCCGGTCTATTTTCAACAGGTTTAAGGGGGCGGGGAGAGGTGTGTTTTGGTCCAAAGGGGTCACAGGGTGAAAATGGTTGAGAAGCCCCGGTTATATGACAGGTGAAGGGGCATGAAAAGGGGGTGTCTGGTCCCAAAAGGGGGCCCCAGATGGGAAAAAAGAGTGAGAAGCCCTGGGCTTTTTTTCACAGAAGGGGAAAGGGGTTTTTGAGAGGATGTGTTGGTCCAAAGGGGGTCACGATGAAAATAGGGTTTTGGGAAACCCTGGTCTTTTATAACAGAGTGAAGGGTTTTTGAGGGGGTGTGTCTGGTCCAAAGGGGTCCCGATGAAAAAAGGTTGAGAAGCCCCATCTATATCAAAATAGTGAAAGGGGTTTTGAGAGGATGTGTTTTGGTCCAAAAGGGGTCACAGATGAAAATAGGTTGAGAAGCCCTGGTCATATCAACGAGTGAAGGGGCATGAAAGGTGTGTCGGGGCCCCAAAGGGGGCACAGATGAAAATTTTGGTTTTGGAAACCCTGGTCTATTCAACGAGTGAAGGGTGTTTTTGAGAGGATGTGTCTGGTCCAAAGGGGTACAGATGAAAATAGGTTTTGGGAAACCCCGGTCTTTTCAAACCCAAATGAAGGGTGTGAGAGGATTTTGGGGCTGGTCCAAAAAGGGGCACAGATGAAAATAGGTTTAGAAAACCCTTTTGGGCTATATCAACGAAGTGATGGGTTTTGTGAGAGGATGGGTCTTGGGCCAAAGGGGTACAGATGAAATAGGTTGAGAAGCCTGGTCTTATAACAGAGTGAAGGGTCAGGAAAGGATGTGTCTGGTCCCAAAAGGGGCACAGATTAAAAAAAGGTTGAGAAGCCCTGGTCTATTCAACATTTGGTTTAAGGGGTTTTTGGAGGAATGTGGGCTTTGGGCCAAAAGGGGGGCACAGATGAAAATGGTTGAGAAGCCCTGGTCTATATCAAAAAGAGTGAAGGGTCATGAAAGGATGTGTTGGTCCAAAAAGGGGGCACAGGGGGAAAATTTTTTTGGAAGTCCCGGTCTTTATCAAAAGATGAAGGTTTATGGGAAAAGGGGTGTCTGGTCCCAAAAGGGGGCACAGATGAAAAAAGGGTTTGGGAAACCCTTTGGGCTATATCAACATAGTGAAGGGGGTTTTTGAGAGGATGTGTCTGGTCCAAAGGGGTCACAGATGAAAATAGGTTTAGAAGCCCCGGTCTTTATAACAAATTTAAGGGTTGTGGAGGATTGTTTGGTTCCCAAAAAGGGGCACAGATGAAAATGGTTGAGGAAACCCCGGTCTATATAAACAAAAGGGGGGAAAGGGGAATGAAAGAATGTTTTTGGTCCAAAAAAGGGCACAGATGAAAAAAGGTTTAGAAGCCCTGGTCTTTTTCAAAGAGTGAAGGGTCATGGGGAGGATGTGTTGGTCCAAAGGGGGGCCCCAGATAAAAAAAGGTTGAGAAAGCCCCGGTCTTTATCAAAATAGTGAAGGGGAATGAAAGGGAAAGGGGCTGGTCCAAAAAAGGGCACAGATGGAAAAAAGGTTGAGAAAATGGTTATTGACCAGAGTGAAGGGTCATGAAAGGATGTGTCTGGTCCCAAAAGGGGGCACAGGATGAAAAAAAGGTTGAGGGAAACCCGGTCTTTTGACCAGGGGTGAAGGGTCTGGGAAAAGGGTTTTTGTTGGTCCAAAAGGGGGCACAGATTTAAAATAGGTTTTGGGAAACCCTGGTCTATATTTTACCGAGTGAAAAGGGGCATGAAAGGATGGTCTGGTCCAAAGGGGTCACAGATGGAAAAAAGGTTGAGAAGCCCTGGTCTATTGACCAGAGTGAAGGGGTTTAAAGAAAAAATGGTTTTGGGCCCAAAAAAGGGCACAAAATGAAAAATTGGTTGGGAAGCCCTGGTCTATATCAACAGATTGAAGGGGGCGTGAGAAGGGTGTGTCTGGTTTCCCAAAGGGGTCACAGATGAAAAAAAAGTTGAGAACCCTGGTCTATATACCCAAGTTTAAGGGTCATGAAAGGAAAGGGGTTTGGGCCAAAGGGGTCACAGATGAAAATAGAGTGAGAAAACCCTGGTCTTTATCAACAGGGGTGGGAAAGGGGTTTTGAGAGGATGTGTTGGTTCCAAAGGGGTCCCCAGATGAAAAAAGGTGAGAACCCGGTTTTTAAAATTTAACAGATTTAAGGGTTTTTTTTGAGAGGATGTGTTTTGGGCCAAAGGGGGCACAGATTTAAAATAGGTTGAAAGCCTGTCTAATAACATAGTGAAGGGTTGGTTTAGAAAGGGTGTGTCTTTGGCCAAAAAGGGGCCCCCAGATGAAAATAGGTTTTAGAAGCCCTGGTCTATATCACAGAAATTTAAAAGGGGCAAAGAAAGGGGGTGGTCTGGTCAAAGGGGTCACAGATGAAAATAGGTTTAAAAACCCTTTGGGCTATATGACCCGAGTGAAGGGTAATGAAAGGAAAAGTGTCTGGTCCCAAAAAGGGGTTTACAGATGAAAATAGGTTTTATTTAAACCTGGTTTTATTTTGACCAGAGTGAAAAGGGGGATGAGAGGTGTGTCCCCGGTCCCCCAACCCCCCCGGGGTCACAGGGTGAAAATAGGTTTTGGAAAACCTGGGGTCCCCTTTTTCCCAAAATAGTGAAGGGTTGTGGAGGGGTTTTGTCTGGTCCCAAAAAAAGGGCACAGATGAAAATAGGGTTTAGAAGCCCCGGGTTTTTATAAAAAAAGTGAAGGGTAATGAAAAGGTGTGTCTGGTCCAAAGGGGGGGGCAGATGAAAAAAAGGTTGAGGGAAACCTGGTCTTTTATCAACCCGAGTGAAGGGTAATGAAAGAAAGTTTTTGGTCCAAATAGGGAAAAGATGAAAAAAAGGGGTTGGGGAAGCCCTTTGGGCTATATCAACAGAGTGAAGGGGGAAAGAAAAAAATGTGTTTTTGGGCCAAAAAAAGGTCACAGATGAAAAAAAAGGTTTAGAAGCCCTGGGCTATATGACAGGGGGAAGGGGGCATGAAAGGAAGTGTCTGGTTTTAAAAGGGGCCCCAGATGAAAATAGATTGAGAAGCCCCCTGGTCTATATCAACAGAGTGGGAAGGGGCGTGGGGAGGATGTGTTTTGGTCCCCAAAAGGGGGAACAAAATGAAAATAGGTTGAGAAGCCCCGGTCTTTAACAACCCGGGGTGAAAGGGGTTTTTTTAGAGGGTGTGTCTGGTCCCAAAAGGGGGCCAAGATGAAAAAAAGGTTGGGAAAACCCCGGTCTTTTCAACGAGTGAAAAGGGGGTTTTGAGAGGATGTGTTGGTCCCAAAAGGGGGCACGATGAAAAAAAGGTTGAGAAAACCCGGTCTATATCAACAGGGAAGGGGCGTGAGAAGGGGTGGTTTTCTGGTCCAAAGGGGTCACAGGGTTTAAAATAGGTTGAGAAGCCCTGGTCTATTCAAAAGAGTGAAGGGGAATGAAAGAAGGGGGTCTGGTCAAAAGAGGGGCACATTGAAATTTGAGTGAGAAGCCCCGGGCTATTTTCAACAGATTTAAGGGGGGTTTTGGAAAGGGTGTGTCTGGTCCAAGGGGTCCCCAGATGAAAAAAGGTTGAGGAAACCCTGGGGCTATATCAACAGAAATGAAGGGGCATGAGGGATGTGTTCTTTGGGCCAAAGGGGTTTCCCCCTGAAAATTTTGTTTAGGGAAAACCCCGGGCTTTTATCAACAGAGTGAAGGGGGCGTGGAGGGATGTGTCTGGCCCAAAAAGGTCACAGATGGAAAAAAGATGAAAAGCTTGGGGAAAATTTAACGAGTGGGAAAGGGGCAAAAAAAGGTTTTGTCTGGGCCAAAGAGGTCACAGATGAAAAGAGTGAGAAGCTCTGGTCTATATCAACAGAGTGAAGGGTCATGAAAGGATGTTCTGGTCCCAAAAGGGGGCACAGATGGGAAAAAAAAGGTTTAAAAAGCCCCCGGTCTATATCAAAAAGAGTGAAGGGGGTGTGAGAGGATGTGTCTGGGCCAAAGGGGGCCGAAAAAATTTGGTTGAGAAGGGCCTTTGGGCTTTATCAAAAAGAGTGAAGGGTTGGGGAGGGATGTGTCGGGCAAAAAGGGGGCAAGATGGGAAAAAGGTTTTAGAAAACCCTGGGGCCCATATCAAAAGAGTGAAAAGGGGCATGAAAGGGAATTTTTTTTTTTGGGCCAAAGGGGGTCACAGGGTGAAAAATTGGTTGAGAAGCCCCGGTTTTTTTTCAAAAGAGTGAAGGGTTTAAAGAAAAGGGTGTGTTTTGGTCCCAAAGGGGGCACAGATGAAAATAAAGGTTTAGATGCCCTGGTTTTATCAACAGAGTGAAGGGTTTATGAAAAAATGTGTCTGGCCAAAAAAGGTCCCCAGTTTAAAAAAAGAGTGAGAAGCTCTGGTCTATATCAAAAAGGGGTGAAGGGTCATGAAAGGGATTTTTTGTCTGGTCCAAAGGGGTTTACAGATGAAAATAGAGTGAGAAGCCCGGGCTTTATCACAGAGTGAAAGGGGCATGAAAGGGGGTGTGTCTGGTCCAAAGGGGGTCACAGATGAAAATAGGTTGAGAAGCCCCGGTCTTTATCAAAAGAGGGAAGGGGATGAAGAATGTGTCTGGGGCCAAAGAGGTCACGATGAAAATAGAGTGAGAAGCTCTGGGCTATATCCAAAAGGGGTTTAAGGGTCATTTAAAGGATGTGTCTGGTCCAAAGGGGTTCCCCAGATGAAAATAGGGTTTAGAAGCCCCGGGGCTTTATCAAAAAGAGTGAAGGGGCATGAAAAGGAGGGGTTTTGGTCCAAAAGGGGGCACGATGAAAATAGGTTGAGAAACCCCGGTTTTTATCAACAAGTGAAGGGGGCGTGAAAGAATTGGTTGTCTTTGGGCCAAAAAGGTCCCAGATGAAATAGGTTGAAAAAGCCCCGGTCTATTTCAACGAAATGAAAAGGCTCGTGAGAGGTGTGTCTGGTCAAGGGGGTCACAGATGAAAATAGGTTTAGAAGCCCCGGCTTTATCAACGAAATGAAGGGGGCATGAAAGGATGTTTTCTGGTTTCCCAAAAGGGGGGACAGATGGAAATGGTTTAGAAGCCCCGGTCTTTTTTAAACAACAGAGTGAAAGGGTTTTGGAGGATGGTTTTGGTCCAAAGGGTCCAGATAAAAAAAAAGGGGGAGAAGCCCTGGTTATATCAAAGATTGAAGGGTCGTGAGGGATGTGTCTGGCCCCAAAAGGGGGCACAGTTTAAAAAAGGTTGAGAAGCCCCCGGTCCTTATGAAGAGTGAAGGGTCATGAAAGGGGTGTGTTGGTCCAAGGGGGGAAGATGAAAAAAGAGTTAGAAACCCTGGTCCCTTTTTCAACCCGAGTGAAAGGGTTTTTTGAGAGGATGTGTCTGGGGCCAAAGGGGTCACAGATGAAAATAGGTTGAGAAGCCCCGGTCAAAATCAAAAGGTGGAAAGGGAAAATAGAGGATGTGTCTGGTCCAAAAAGGGGTCACAGATGAAAAAAAGGTTGAGAAAAACCCTGGTCTATATCAACGCCCAATTAACCCATTTCAGATATTTCATTATTCAGATACTTTTTCTCCTTTGCAAATTTTTTACGCAGTTTCAAACATGAGAGACAGAATGGTTGTATATTTTTTATTGTTGAGGTTTTTGATTGGGTTTGCCCTTTTTTTTTTCACTCTTGAGGGGAACAAGGGGCCTACCCCGGGCATCTAGGCCTGTTTTTGGGATTTTAAGTTTTCCCGGGGAAGTGTCACTGGCAAAGTTTTTATCTTTTCCGGGTTTTTAATTTGTAGTGGGAAAAGGTCCAGGTGTTTTATTGTGTGTTTTTTTGATGAAGAGGGAAGATCCAAAACACAACCAAAAGACAAATAAAGTGGGGGGTGATTTTCCTCTACGCTTTTCCCCTTAAAGAGGTTTTTTTTTTTGTCATTCATTGTGGAAAAATTTTGCTTTTATATTTTGGTTTCCCGCTGGCCAAAATATGTGTTTCAGGGGTTCCTTGGTGTTTCTTTGTGTTAGGGGGAGATAGGGAACATTTTTGTTTGGTTGGTTTAATTTTGTATCTTTTTTTTGCGTTTTTTTTGGGGCCCTTTTCAGTTGTTTTAATTGTGACATCGTCATTTTTGCCTTTTTTTGTTAGAGAGTTTCTGATTTGTCCTAAACCTTTTTGATTTTTTGGGATCGTATGTAATCAATTTGTCTTTCAGTGATTTAAATGGTGTCGTCAGTTTAATATTTTTCGAAAGTGGATGTAATCGATGGGGGTGTCTTGGGAAAGTTTGTTTATATTTGTTTTTGTTCCCATTTGTTTACATTTAAATTTTTTGTTAAGTTTCTTCATCATGATTATTTCAAAAGGGTTTAAAAAGGTTGAAGTGAAAATGCCGGTTAATAAACTTTACAAACTGTCAGAAAAAAGTTTAAAAAGACATTTCCAAATTTTGGGGCTATTTTAAAGGCCTTTTTCTTCAGGGCTTGGGGAAAATTTTTAAAGGGGGGGTATTGAAGAAGCGCAAATTTTAATTAGGAGTGCCCGGGAAAACAAAACAAAAAAAAACTTTTATGATGAAGGAAAATGACAAGCTGAATTAATTCTTTTTAAAATGAACCCAATACCAGGTTTAAAAAGATTTTTGAAAAGACAACTTTAAAACCTTTTATCCACGTTAGGAATGATAATGGACCCCCCAGTAAAGTTTTTTGCAGCAAAAATTTCCTAAAATTTCAATGCCCCCATTTCAAACAAATCATCCACATTGGGCAACATTGGGCCCAAAAAAAGTCAAAAAACAAACTAACAAATTGAGGTCAAGGATTTTCTTTGCTCAAAAACCAAAGTTTACCCGCTCTCACATTGATCACCCCAGAGGACAGTAGGTATATGCAAGGTGATGCTACCCATCAGGCCTTTAAAGGGAGGCCCCAAAAGAGATGAACACATAAAATCACATTACTTAATTCTTTGTTTCTATACCCGTCCTGTTTGGGGTTTTGCTGTGTGCGGTTAAGGTTTGGGCCCTTGTGCTTATCAGAAGGTTAGAAAAATTTATAGGTTGTGTGTCACAAAATCATTTGTTTTGAAAAATGTGCTAAATTCTCTCTCTGCCCGTGCAATTTGGAAAAATTTCCTTTTTAGGGGATTCTCGTCAACTGGCCCAACCAACAAGGGTTTTTGATATGTGAGGTGAAAACCCTTTTTTGTATTTTGGGCCTCAGTTTGGTTTACCCAGGCCATATTTTTAAGTTTAAAAACACACGGGAAAAGCCATCAACCCTGCTTTCTAAAGGGTTTGGTTCAGGGTTTTTCTCATCTTCGTTGGCTGACCCTCATTTTCATTTTACCTGGGGGCCGATTGAAATTCTCTTAGGGCCGTGGGGTTTCCCCCATTCTTTGATGGTGGGGGAGTATTTAATTCATTAATTTTTCCCCCAAGAATTTCATTTTAAATTTTTGGTTGTCACGAATTTAAAGCAAACATGGACGATCTAGCTCACCTGACTGGTTCCCCCTTTGGGCTGGGGTGGATCTCGACTTCATGAAAACGCACCCCTTATCCCCTTTAAAAATCACGCGGGGTTTCGACCACCCCTTTGGTCGAGGCCCGGGGTTTGGCAAAAATCGGACAATGAACATCGAGATGCGTAACCCGGGATGCGCTGGGCGGTTTTGCTCGAAATGAAAAAAAAAGACTCTTTCCCCCGGGCGTATTTGGAAAATTTTCACGAGGAAAAATTTTTTTTGTCGAGATTCTGCCGAAGGACGTACACCCCTCTCCCTTTTCCCCCCGGGTTTTTATTCCCCCTTTTTGTGAAAAACGTGATTTATTTGAAAAGTATATAACGTGGACTGTTAGTATGTCACTCTTTCTCTGAACTTTAGGTAGACACTTGTTTTAGATTTGGCTATTTTGCTGTTCGAGTATTTTTAAAATTTTTTTGGGGTTAAAATTTTAAAATTTTAAAATTTGTTTAAATATAAATCAAAATTACTAAAGAAATTTTTTCTCTGGACCGGGTTTTCCGAGCCTTTAAGGGTTTTGCTCTAGCTTTTTTCTTGGATTAACTTTTTGCCCGCCCACGGCGGGTTGGGAACTTGGATGGCCCCCTCTTGGGGGCCTAAGGGGATTTTCAGTTGTCGCCATCTTGGGGGCTAATAATTTTTTTTTTAAGTGAAAAATTTACTTAAAAAATTATTCTGTTGCTAAAGGTTAAAGGTTTTTTAGATTGAAATTGTTATTCAACTGGGGGGGGCAGCCCGGCCCCCGCCATTGGTATTTAAAATAAAATTTTTGATTAATTTTTTTGTTTGGGAATTTTTTTAAACTAGGTTTTGGTTAATCATTTTTTCGGGCCCCCCTTTAATGGCGCCATTATAAAAATTTTTCTTTTCAATGTAGTGTTACCCCCACCAGGGGGTTTAACATTTTTAATATTATTGATTTAACTTTCCCTGGGTTTAGTCGCCTTTGCGGGGGGAAATGTAATTATGACTTTGGGGTTTTAAAAATTTTTCGTTTTTCTTAACGATTTGGGGCTTCCCCCTTTTTTTTTGTTTATTTGGCCCTTTTTCGCCAAAATCACTCGATTTCCAAGTGCCGCCCCTTGTATTTGCGAGTTTTTTTAGAAAAAAATAAACCCTTTGTAAAAACCACCTTTTTTTATTGTTAAGAACCATCAGAATATGAAGGGGGGGGTTTCAAGAAAACTGCGCCCCCCCGCTCTCGCCGGGGTTTTTGGGGGACTTAAAAGGATTGGTATAGTTAGGAGAGAAAATAGGGTCCGCCTGTCGCGTATTGTTGGATGATTGTATTGTATTGATTCTTGTTTGTTTATGTTTCATGACTCCGTGACCATGGAGACCACTCCGGCAACTGCCATTGCCCCACTTTGACCACATCTAAGACCTGCTGTCTACCGCCTACCCGGGGACGAGTTACAGCTGAGCTGACTTCAAGGGGCGTCTCCTTCCCCCCAATGCTACTGTGGGTGAGCTCAGATCTAAGCTATGTGGGGAGATTAGCGGGACTGGGGAGGCTGAGACTGACTCGGGTATGGACAAGATTGAGGATGGGAATCCCCCCCTTTAGCGCCAACCGCTCCTCCCTCCACCCCCTTCACTAGTTAAATGTCTGAACAAAGTACTTATGGAAATTTTGAATCGGACCCCTGTTTTGCGACGGTCAAAATCACGCTACTCTGTTTAAATTTATGGTTGAGATCAACAGAGCATATTGTCTAAAGTTAGCGAGTGATAGTGAATTTTTGATTCTGTGTTTGGCCAAAACTTCTGGTTTTTTAACCCAGCTGTTCTCCCGTGGGATTCAAAATGGTTTATTCTTGGAGATCACTTACTGACCTCATTTAGAAGCGCTGTTACCAGTAGGGCTAGAGAAAGGTTTTGTAAGGAAGTTATTCACAGGTTTCAATATCCCCACGAACCGTTGAGAGATTTTATTTTATCTATCACAGAGGCAGCTCAAGTTCTCAATAGTGGTCTGGGGAAAGTGAGATCGTTGATATTATTCTTGAGAATGTGTCGCCCCTCACCCGGCGACATTTTGTATTTACATGTAAGCCCTGTACGGTACTTGAACTTTTCTCTCTAGCATCTTCGATTGAAAACACCCTGCTCGCCGAACAGGAGTATTTAAGTGTCATGCGCCGGCGGCATTAAACCGCAGACGCACGGGTTCAACTCCCGAACCTATGAATACGGCCTTGTCATAGCACCTGTACTACCGGGCGATCGCGATGCTAGCACTCCTAGGGACAACTTCAGGCCTTCGGGTTCTGACGACCGTGCGCCCCGCGACCTCTCGCGCATGAGATGTTTTTCGGTGTAGAAGATTGGGTCACGTACAGAGACAGTGTAGATCGGGAAACTTATAGGGCGCGGCCCGTAGTCGTGGTCCGGTCGTGCCCACTTGTATTAAACCACGTGCTCCTACTCCTGTAGTTCAGATCCAGGTAGCCCAAAATGATTGTGTTGCTCTTTTAGATACAGGAGCCAGTCACTCATTTATATGCCGTGAGTTTTTGCGCCAGTTAGAGGGTAAAAACAAAAATCGATTATAGGTCGATAGGTCCTAAGATTTACGCCGTGGCTAATGGGCAGACTAATCTTGGTCGATTGTAAAGTAGTGCTCTCTATTAAGATAGAAAGATTTGCCTGGAAACGTCCATTCTTTGTTATGCCAGAACTTCCCTTTGATGTTATTCTAGGACTGACTTCATGTTCGAGACTGGAGTCATACTTGACCTGAGACGCTTAGGAATATCTTTTAAGTTTGAACCTAGTTTGTTTATTCCGTTTTGTGTTGGGCACCATCCTCGCAGGTTGTTCCCCATTGTCGAGGAACGTGAAGCGATAGATCGTTTGATAGCTCGATTCCCTGACGTCATCACTGACAGATGGGGCAAGTGCGACATTTTGCCGTACGATATTGTGGCGCAGGACCACATTCCTGTTAGATCTGGTCCCTACTCCTGTGCACCCCCCAAACTCGAGATATTTAGAAATCTTATCATGGACTTGGAACGAAAGGAGGTTATTCGTCCCTCCAAATCCCCATACGCAAGTCCTGCGTTCATTATTCCCAGGAAAGGTCATGGGCATCGCTTTGATTGTCGATTATAGAAAACTTAATAAAAAAATAGTGTTTCGACCCATACCCCATGCCTGGCATAGAGTCCGCCTTCCAACATCTTGGCGGAGCCAAATATTACAGCTTGATTGACCTTAATGCGAGCTTTCTGCAGTGTGCTCTCTCAGAGTCGTCTAAGAAATTCACCGCGTTTATCACCCCCTGGCAAGTCTACGAATTCAACCGATGGCCGTTAGGGATAAGTTGCGGGGGCAAGCGTTGAGTAGAGTCTTAGACCATATTTTGGCGGACCTGAAATACAAATTCGTGTTTAACTACCTTGATGATATCTGCGTTTACAGCAAATCTTTTGATGACCATTTGCGTCATGTTGAGGTAGTGTTGAGGCGCCTGCGCGAGGCTGGGTTGACTGTAAACCCGGAGAAAGTCACATGGGCGAAGAGATCTATCCCATATCTTGGCTATATCATTTCTGAGGGTAACCTGCTCGTTGACCCGGATCGGGTTAAGCCTATCTTGGATTTTCCCGCCCCAAAAAACATAAAAGGGGTATTAAGGTTTCTAGGTATGTGCGCCTACTACGCTAGGTTCATCCCGAACTTCTCTGACTTAGCCAACCCCCTTAACTCCTTGAAGAAAAAGGGTGCCACCTTTATTTGGGGTTCTGCCCAACAGCAGGCTTTTGTTGCGGCTTAAGCGCCACTGGTGTCGCCAGCCGTGCTACGCATGCCTGACTTTTCTCTGCCTTTCCAACTACATGTTGATGCCTCCTCTGTAGCGCTAGGAGCGGTTCTCTCTCAAACGACTTCCGAGGAAGTAGACCTGTAGCTTTCGCCAGCAGAACTTTGAGCCCTGCCGAAAGAAAGTATAGTATATATGAAAAGGAATGTCTCAGCTGTATCTTCGGCATCGACAAGTTCGCAGACTATCTAGAGCTTCGCCAGTTTGAGTTGTACACTGACAACATGGCCCTCAGCTGGATGTGGAATCACCCGAAACAACTAGGGAAAATTGGACGGTGGGTTTGGAAGCTATCCAGGTTCAAGTTTACGACCCATCACGTTGCTGGGAAGCTTAATGTTGTCGCTGACGCTTTGTCTAGGATGTGTGAGGATAAGGAACCTGTAGGAGAATGTAAGGAGGATGGCTCGTTATTTGTTATCCATACGATTCCCGAATCCTTTATCTCAATCAAAGACCATCAGTTGATGGATCCGTGTTGTAGACAGATCGTTGACAGGATCAAGCGTGGAGAGAGGGTTGGGAACTACGAGATCTTTAAAGACCTCTTAGTAGTTCGTGTCAAGGGTAGGATAAGATATTTTGTGCCGGAGAAACTTAGGCCTATGTTACTTAAATATTTTCACGACTCCCTTTTTGGCGGCCATTGCGGTGTCCTTAAGACCGAACGCAAGATTTCTAAGGAATTTTTTTGGCCCTTAATGCCTAAAGACGTTAGAGATTGGGTGCGCAAATGTGAGCCGTGTCAATTGGCCAAACCGGCGCGTAATTCTAAAATAGGGTTTCACTCCGCGGATGTTGCTAAGCAACCGTGGGAGAAAGTTTTTGTTGATTTCGTCGGCCCCCTTACCCGCTCTACCCAAGGGAACACCTCTATACTCGTCGCCATGGACGCCTTCTCTAAATTCGTCATACTCATCCCCCTAAGGAACATGAAGGCAAGGACGACTGTTAATGCTCTGTGCAGGCGTGTTTGGGCGATTTTAGGGACCCAAGGGTCATAGTAAGTGATAATGGACCGTGTTTCCGTTCTAAAGCTTTCGGAGATATGTGTTTTTCGTGGGGGATAAGACACGTTACCACTAGCCCGTACAACCCATCGCCGAACCATGTAGAAAGGTTTAATCGTAACCTAAACGTTGCCTTGACGATCTTTCACCACCTGGATCACACCCACTGGGACCAGGACTTAGACGTTTTGAACATTGCTTTTAACGCCGCTTTCCATGAGTCAGTCAAAGCCACTCCTTCCTCTATCCTCCTCAATAGGGACCTGAACCACCCATTATTGTTTAACTGGGATATTGACCCACTCCTTAATGACGCGGGTGATTGTTCTTATGAAAAGAAATGTGAGGTAGCTTTTTCTAACCTCCTGAAGTCCCAAAGGAAGGTTGCCGCCACCTATAACCGAGGGCGTATCCCTGTCCCATTTAAACTTGGGACGTTGTTGTGTGCAAGTGTTTTCCTCTTAGCTCAGCTGCTGACAAGTCTTCGGCGAAGATGGCGTATAAGTGGAGTGGTCCCTGGTCAATTGAAAGATTTCTTACACCTGTTTCGGTATTGTTAAAAGAAGTATCCGACCCATCTTTGACGCGTAGAGCACATGTCAGCCACCTAAAGGCTGCAGGGAAATGAGTCAATTGACCCCGTGCTGTGTGTCGTCTGTTTGCTTAAGTGTACCTTTGTGATTTAATTTTGCGTTCTAAGTGCATGTTTCTAAGTATTCTATATTGTTGTATATATAATTTATATAAGGGAAGGGGTACCACCCCCTGGTAGTGTTAGGATAAATTTGTAGTACTGTAGGGCCTAGGTATGACTTTGAGCAGAAACTTGTGTTGGACTGTTTATAATAAAGCGTGTGTCGGGTCCAAAGTACATAGTGCAGAACGTTCGCCCCACCGACCGGACTACCTCTAAGTGCGTGTGAAGCGGCAAACCCACCTTTCCTCATTCATGGAAAGTCGTCGCTAAACAGAGTTGTGGGTATCTCTGTGACTCGTGCTGGTAGACAATGTTAGTGCTACGAAACTGCCACAGTAACTTTCAAGGATGGCTGCGCTAACTGATAAACTTTACAATTGGATGTGGTGTTCACGTGTAAACTTTTGTTCTCAGAGACTTCACCTATTCGGCCTTCCGTCCCCCCCTTTTCTGCCCTGCCCTTTCCTTCCCCTCCTTTGTTCCTGTACACTCATCGGCAGTCAATGATCGCCCAGCTGGGCGTGGCGATGAAGCTTCCCTGGTGGTTAACGCGGGCCACCGTACGAGCATATGCTGTCTCCCTGTCAACCCGGGATGACGGTGTGTTGGAGTGAGCGTGTGAAGCAGAGGTCTACCCCCGGAATCCAGTTAGTCGTCATCTCCCGAACCTGCATCTGGCCACCTAACATGGCCTCGGAGGGTACCGGAGCCGCCACCCACCCTCTAGTCAGCGGTGAACATCGGGGAAGGCGCCTCCCCGTGTCTTCACCAAAGGCTAAGGACGTCCTTCTTCTCCGTCCAAGGGGGGACATTGTGACGTTGTCACAGACATAATGCAAACATGGACGATCTAGCTCACCTGATCTGGTCCCCTTTGACTGGGCTGGATCTCGACTTCATGAAACACGCACACTCTACTCCACTCAACATCACGCGGCTTACTGACCACCCGTGGCTCGAGGCCCGATTAGAGCAAGACTCGGACAATAGAACATCGAGATGCGCTAACCCGTATGCGCTGACGGTTGTGCTCGAGTGAAACAAGACTCATCCACCGGCGCGTGATTTGAAATTATCACGAGAATCGTCGAGACTTCTGCCGAAGCGACGTACACCCCTCTCCCTTCCCCCTAGTGTGATTCCCGCCGTTTGTGAACACGTGATTGACTTTGTACAGTATATAACGGCTGGACTGTGTAGTGATGTCACTCATTTCTCTGCACTCGATTAGGTGAGACACTTGTCTTAGATTTAGGCGTAGGTTGCTGTTCGACGTATTCTAAATTATGTTTGGGTTAATTTGTTCAAAATTTAAGTTTCAACTTTAAATATAAATCATGATTACTAATAGCTATATTTCTCTGAGACTGCAGGATTTGCCTGTCAGCCATTATGGTTTATGCTCTAGCTTTTTCTTGGTACTTAACGTTGTGTCCGCCTCACGGACGGGTTGGAACTTTGGCATGGCGCCATCTTAGGGCGCTAATGGGACTTCAGCTTGTCGCCATCTTGGGGCGCTAATAATTTCTGTTTAACGTGTAACTTACTTAAAATAATTATTCTGCTTGCTAAAGGTTAAAGGTTTGTTACGATTGTAATTGTTATTCAACTCGGGGGGCGCGAGCCCGTGCACCCAGCACATTGGTCATTATAATAATAATAATTTAGATTGAATTAATTTGATTAGGGACTATTGTAACAGGCTAGGTTTAGGTTAATCATTTTCTCTGTCGCGCCTTATAATGGCGGCCTATTATAAAACTTTATACTTTTGTCAATGTAGTGTTACCATCACCAGGTCGTGTAGACATATATATATTACTTGTATTTAACTTTCCTGCTAGGTTAGTCGCCTTCTGCGAGGGTCAATGTAATTATGACTACGTTGGTATTAATTGTTCTGTTTTCTCTTAACGACTTGGGGTCTTGCCCCTTTATTTATTGTTTATTTCGGCCCTTATCGGCCAGTCACTCGAGTTTCCTAGAGTGCCTCGCTCTTGTATGTCTGCGAGTTGTTTGTAGAATAAAATAAACTCTCTTGTAACTAACCTACCTTTTATTTATTGTTATATGAACCTATCAGATCATATGAAGGGGGGGTTACAATCTTTGGCTGGATCATAATTGGTCAAGTAGGACCTCAACCATTTATTACTTCTAGTGTCTCATCTTTCTATGTTGCTAAAGAACCATCACTCGACAGTGTTTTGTGACGCTTCTGGGAGGATGACTAAACACATTGACCCTAATGAAGCTATATGTGAGGCACACTATGTGACAACACACACTCATGACAATGTAGGTATGTACAGTGTTCAGCTACTATTCAAGGATACACAACCAGAGTTGGGAGAGTCAGGTCAACAAGCAGTAAAGAGACTCACTAAGCTGGAAGAAATAAAGTTAAGATGAGTTGCCTCTGCACCAATCCCATTCCATACAGTCCATTTTGTCTGTGTTCATAACACCAATCTTCCAGAGGTTCTTTAGTGTGTCAGTCATTGTGAATTAAGCTACAGAAGTGCATGCTATTCTTTGCGCTAGGAATTCCTGTACTTGAGCTACTTGGAGGGTGAAATTCAGGGTTGTTCTAGTTATAAAAACTCCACCCAGATGTGCAGTGAAATGCCTTCTATGACCACAACTCAGAACCAACAGTCCAAGGAATGCATTGCACTAACCAAACATGTAGAAAACATGGGCAAAGATTTTATGCTAATTTAAATTCAAAACAGTAAATTTGACGGGAATGTTGTCAAGAGTGTTAAACTTGATGGTATCAACATTGGAGTGTATTAATAAGAGACGAATAAATGGATTTTTTTGATCCAGGAATACCTCAAATTCCTATGGCTAATTCAGAAAATAACTTGTTTCGGACTTTTTTAAATATTTATTTTAATTAAATTTTGTTTTAGAGCTCTTATTTTGCCCAATACAAATATAGAGCAACCAGAACCCACAGAATTAATTTACCACTTAAGTGACTGTATAAGTGTAATAATGTATAATTTTATATTTTCTACCCCATCTTTATAAATAATGTGTTTAGTTTAGTGAGACTCACTTCTTGAGGAGGAATAATGCACGCCCACACCTCGTGGAAATTCTGCTGCCAGCCTGCCAGGAGCAAGATGGCCGCATCAACCACCACCACTTGGTGGCCACACTCATACAGTTCCTGGGTGAGTTCCTTAGTTCTTTCCAGCAAGGCTGGCCACACAATATTGTTTAGGGTGTGGCGTTCACTCTAAGCAATACAATCAACAATACTATATCCATCCATTTTAAACCACTTTATTTAAGCTCAGGTGGAATGGCACACTAATTAAGGTCCATATTTTTACACTTTTTATAAAAAACAAATTTTTTTGACCAAAATAAATTAAACATTTCTTCAGTAGATAGCTCTAGTTTAATTGATATATATATATAGTGATATCAACAATTCTTGAATATTTTTCTTGAGCATCGCAGAGCTAGACCAGGAATGTTTATATATATTTAAAATTTTTATGTTTGAATTTCACTATGCCCAAGACTAATATTCAACAACTGTTAATATTAACATGTGAAGAAAGTTAAACTGAATGTATCCATTGAATAAATATTTTAATGTATTTGGCAAAAAAGATAAAAACTGTCAAAATACTGACCTTTGCTGGTGTTAATTTATTATTTGCAACTTGCATGGGTGACACCAATCAGAGAGAATGACACCCGAGTTTTAATCTTAGGCAGGTATGATAGGGATGGTTCTTTGGTGTGGTTACCATTCTCATCACCATCAGAAAATACAGAAATGAGGATCAAATTCGGGAACATTAGTTGAAAGATGATTTTATAGTTATTATTTAAGGTGTGATATTTAGTTACTTGATCTGCACCCACAGCCTTGGCAGTTTCTTTATTATGCAACTATATAAGTAGTTTTCATATTAATGACATAATCAAAATATTCCAAAAACCGGCCCCAAAGACTTTGCCAAAATAAATAAATGAAGGAATTGACTATGTAAAAGAGTTTGGATTAGTTCATTTACTACTCAAAGACTAATTTTCAAATCAGAGCAAATATGGAAATTTGAGTTTTATTAGAAAATCGCTAGATTCTAAAAATCAGAATAAAAAAATATATTTTAATGCCATTTTTAAAATATAATATTATGATAGTAGACATTGCCTTTTGAGGAGAAAATAAATAAAAAATATCTAACATTAGTTTGTGGGAATGGAACTCTTCTGCTGAAAACTGTAAAGCTTTAAGGTATATTCACGATAAACAATTACAGACCCACATGTTGAAATATTATATTTGTTGTAGGCTCTGGTGCCATAATCCAGTTAATCATGGAGACAAATAAGATATTATACCTTGGGCCATTCATTTGTCATTTGGTAATTATAAATGTTTGTCCTTTCTGTAAATTGAGACTAGGAGCCTTAGATCAATGTTGCATATACCTCATCATTAAATACAATAGTTCCCAAGGCCGTCCTGTCAATGTATCCATCAGAATCCAGGATTCCCTTGCCAAAATGTTCAACTAGTCGAATGTAACAATACTGGTCCTTCTTCTCATAAAGACCATGAGCCAAGCTATCACAATTCACCACACCTGCACCCAGCTTTTCCATTCGTCGGGAGACTGTCGTCTTGCCGCTTGCTGTACCTCCCGTCAGCCCTATTATGTAGGGCTTGGAGGGTAGGTTGGAACGCGCCTAAACAAAGCACAGTAAGGAAAAATGTGTTAGTATTTGTATAGTTATAGCTAGTATTTGTGGCAATCAATGGACATAATTAAATCAAATGACTTTGAGCAAGGTAGTATTCTAAGGAAAATAGCAAGGTATGACCAAATAACCTTCAGGTGTGAAGTATTGAATAAGCAACCAGCAAATAAAACCTACAGTGTTTGCATGGTTTGACTGAAACTTAGAGATAGTGCTGGTGAGCAATGCTAGCTTGGACTGATCAAACTATAAAATGTGAATATAGTTCACACACTTGGAGAGTGATCAATCAAAGTGGCCACAGTCCCACTCTAAGGCTTTGTTTGTTTTACAGACATAACTGCATGCACATGCATATTGTGTGTATAGCATTAGTATCACAGTCATGAAAAGCTTAATTTATGGGGTATATATTAGCTAGGTATTTTTGAACAAGTGCAGCTAAATTAGCGTAAACCGATGAAGCCTCCAGTGTACATGGCCAAGATTCAATCCTAAACCTCCCCATCATTAACAAGTCTACCTATTGTGAGACAGACACCTTAGACGCCTGCAAGTCTCAACATACAAATATTAAACTACAGAAATAACTTACCTGCGGAGGTTTCAAACGTGTGCCCAATAACCTCAGTCGTTTGTTGCTAGAGCTTATCTTTTTTTCCTCTTCTTCTCCGAGAGACTCGGACTCAAGCAACTCAACCAAATGAATGTCTAGAATGGACAAGTTGCGCTCTTTGCGGAGTTGGTTCACTTTCAGACCCCCCTTGTGTGTTTCTGTGCTCACCACAATCATCTGCGTGCAACAAACATTTTAATGAACTTTTAATTAGCTTAAATAGTGTATATATAATCCTATCAGGTTGATGTATTAGGGAAAAGGAGGGTTATGTGCCCCTGATCCATGGTGAGGACAATATAGCCATCAGTAATGAATAGTGAATTGAGAAAATGAATATTAATTTATGGTAAATAAAGATAATCTTTCACACCTCTTACAATCATGTATTAATTGCTCTGCCATCACACATGCATGATGTTGTTACTTCCCCTCATTGTGAAACATGCATGTATGCACACATGTCCATATGCTATGATTGTGGGGGAGATAACATTCGACTCTCTAAAATTAGCTAAGAAAGTCATAAGGCAAAAATATAGATTCTACCAGGGTTTTAATTACTTTTTAAGTTTAGAGGTCAGATTGTGGGTAAACTAACTTTAATGAATGTAACAATCATAAATACACTTATTGTGGAAAATATACAAAAAATTATTGTTAAAAAATAAAAATTCAATATCCTTTGTCCCAAGTTTTTAGGAAGATATAAAACATAGAGAACATTTCTTGGTGTGGACCTATATGTGGTTTAAATCTTTCACTTTTATTAGAATTTATAGGGAAGTTGTGTGAGAGAACATTAACACACAATTACAGGCTGTCCATTATTATTGGCAAGAGCAATAGAGAGTCAAAATGTCAATATTCATCCTTTGTTTCCAAGTTATTTTCTAACCGAGAGTGTTCTTCAGTACCTTATATCATAGTGGTTCCCAAACATTGGGTTGCGGGTCAGTTTTTGGTGACTTGCAAAAAGTTATGAAAAGTGAATGTTTTTAATTATTTGAAAATAAAGTTAAACCTGCCTTAAATGGGACCTTTATTAAACAGAAATTTTTCCGGTCCCGTGACTTTAGGGTTGAAAAACATGTTAAATCGCCTGGATTAAACGGAAACTGTTTAACACGGAAACAAAACTCAAAATAGGCCTTTATACATATTATTTCCAATGCTTTGAAAGTGCATTGTTTAGGAAAATTACGTAACTCAAAATAAACATTTAAATATTGCTCAGTGGTTGTGACAATGTATAAAAAAATCAAGATTTTAATAATTAAAATGTGTCCAAAATTATTGTCCTTGGCCAGTCTCAGCACATATTTTTACAATGCGATATTATATTTTTTATATTTGCGATATTTTTTTTCTTTGAAATAATGAAAATTTAAAAAATAACAAAGTATTTTCATACTTACTTTAGAATAAACAAAAAAGTTATTTGTAGTTTTGTGTTATTTAAAAACACAAATAATGCAGTGGCTAAAAAAATTAGGTGGTGCACAAATCAAACTATGGTATTGGCATTTTTTATACAGGCCCTAATTATTTAATCCATATCTAAATATAATTTTACTTTGGCTAACATTTACATTAGTACAAATTATAATACACTTTGCTATAGTGAAGGTACAATAACTACCCACCCTAAAATAAAGCAAGTAAATGGACAACTGCAAAGCCAAATCTAAAGAATTGTTCATGTTTAACAATGATGTGTCATGATTCTTAGGGCCAATCTAAAGAATTGTTCATGTTTAACAATGATGTTTCATGATTCTTAGGGCCAATCTAAAGAATTGTTCATGTTTAACAATGATGTTTCATGATTCTTAGGGCCAATCTTACAATGTCTAGTCAAAGTCCTCATAACTTAACTGTTCACAAAGTCTAACCGTTGGTTAAACTTGGCGTTGTGTATTACAATACTATTTTTTTGTGTTCGTCAAATTACGAACAGGTGCCTTCCATTAGATCTTATCGTTAACTTTCTCAGAGCGCTAGGTTTGTTTCAAAGTTTTTGATTGGCTTAATTTTACCATGGAAAATAGAAGCAAGTAATTTACAACGTCTATGGAACTGTGGGCACAAATCGATCAAAGCAGATCCAATTTATTATTTAAATTTTAGCAAAGAAGAGGACATTTTGCTAATTATTATTATTAGCACCACGTCTTACTACCCGTTCGGGTTATACGCACTTACGCTAATGTGTAATGGTAGGGTGATTGTGAGATGAAATGGAGGACCTACAGTTTAACGTGGAATCCGAACCACAGTGGAGGCCTGGCATTCCCCACATTCACAAGATGTCTTGTCAGAGGTGAAGGAAGGGTTTGGAAATCAGATAAATCTGTGCCGGGACCGAGGATTGAACCTCGGCCGCCAGCACAGAAGTCTGACACCTTACCCCTAGACCACCAGGTCACCCTTTTGCAAATTGAATTAATAGATGAATACAAACAAACGATTTAAAATAAAGAATTCTAATTGGTGTCCAATAACTTTAAGAATTTCTACAATTTTATTTTTGTTTAAACGAAAACATAAAATGATTCTTCTTCGTTAAAAAATTTCAGGAAATTCTTTCGTTCCAATCACTGTATCTCTTCGGTCTTTAAAGTCTTGGATTCCTTAGAACTTGAAACTCATTTTCAAAGTAATCATAATCAAACAATAAATCACCCATTTCATAATACAAATAAATGTAACTTAATTTTAATAATAACAACTGCCTTGCAAAAAATATGGCGGAGTGTTTAATGTTGTTAATGTAGACGTTATGTTTGCTGACCGGAAGGTAGACCTTGCGTTAACTTGACAAGCACTTTAACGTGGACATTAGCGCTAACCAAACATTGTACAATCAAAAGTAGTGGTTGTTATCACTTAGCCGGGTGTTAAGCCCTAACGAATAGAATAACGTGACATTGTAAAATTGGGCCTTAATCTGCTCACTTTAATTATTTAAATTGGTCATGCCCAAATTTATCCAAGATAAGCCTCCACCAAAAAGTAAACATGGGAAGCAGAGCAATGTATTTTTAACATTATCATTTTTAGTTTTGCCTGTTTTTCTAGAATAATATTTGGTGTTGGTCTACCAAGTTTTTTATTTTCCAACTTTTCTTATTGGGTAGCCTACCTAACCATATATTTTTTTTATTTTCAAAGTGTTTTGCACATAATTCGTGTTGATATATAGAAAAGAACGTTAACAATGATTATAAAATCAAGTGCTATTTACAAAAACTAATGTTTTTAAAAGATTAATTTTGTGAGAACTAAGAAAGAATAGTTGCACTTTAAAAATTGTTATAACATGCTTCAGTTAAACTCATGGTTCCAAAACAAGTCTTCACATTCATTATTGAGTTTTATACCAGGCCACATGTTAAAGGGGCAGAAGGGCAGCACTAGCATTCAAGCGCACAAGTAAAATACCTAGCGCAAGAGCATAGCCGATTTAAAGCAATACAATATAAATGTAATTATTCTTTATGAAGTGTTATTATTTAATTAAAATACAATACAATTCTATTTAGTGTGAAAACTATAAGGGGTGCACTTGCACCACACACTCCAATGGAATAATGTGATCGTGAACAGCTGTCTCCAAGATGGTAATCATTGTCCTGGCCTCGTGCAATCAGAGATAGTAGCACAAGTCAACAATTGGGTCAGCTGTTCAAGTCTGTGTGTGTGTGTGCGCACTATTGTATTTAGAACAACCATTTCACAAACTATAATTTAGATATAAATTATAAGAATCTATGTTTTTAAACTGTCACTATCCAAGTCACTATGGTACACATAAGCAAAGGTATAATAATTTATTATTTTAGTTTCTAGTGGTAAAATTAGCTCTATTACTCATGTGAAAATCTTAACCTTAAAACATTTGGAGGGAAACTTTTGTTCCATGTGAAATCTTATTTCATCATTGTCCTGGCAGTGTTATCATCGCAGTGCTATGTTATATTGAGCCGTTTATTTATACATGTTAACAAAAAAAAAAAGTGTACTGATAGTTAGTTTATTATTCTTTTAGAGTGCGTATGGATCTATTTTATTTGCTGTATTTAACATACACTTTCTGAACTGACTGATTATATCAGCACAGAAGAATTCCTAGGACCAAGAGCAAAAGGTCCAACCAATGTTGCCAGTAAAGGTATTTTCACACACCTCCCAATCGACTTGTGACTGACAGCTTTACTTCTCCTCCTCAGGAAGTTGTGCTATGGATTTTTATCACTCAAGACAATTTCTGTTGACCCCATCTGGGTTTGAACCCACAAACAATGGGTCTTGAGGTGAAAACTTCACCTCAAGACCAAGGTTGACTCTGTATTTAAGTCAAAATAAATGTAATGTATTAAAAACATTTAACCATAAAGACTTTTGTAAGTTAATTTTGCCTGTTTTGCCAGAATGACCCTTGTACTTTTTTACAATATGGCCTTACAACATAAAAAAGGTATGTAGTTGTTTCTTTGTTCTTTAGAGCATTTAGTCTTTTTATGGCGGTTAAACAACTACTTCAAAAACAGTTATGTATTAATTTGTCTCACAAGCAAGGCCATAGCCAGGAGGGGGGGGGGGGGTTCAACCCCCTCCCCTCTAAAAGATGTTATGAACAAAATATATATAGCTTTATTTATGGTTCAAACAATATCAAAATTAAGATACAAGTACAAATTAGGGGCTTTTACCATAAAAAGCACTTCAGAGAGCTTCTAAAGGCGTTTAATATTCAGAAATTGTCCTAGCCTTCAGCAGTTAGGGGGTTATGTTGCCTTTAAAAACACTTCAGATAGTTTTTAAAGAGGTGTTTATGTTTAGTATTTAGAAATTTTCTTAGTCTTTGGTAGTAATGGTGTTGCAAAAATAAATCATTTCAGATAGCTTCTAGAAGTGTTTAATATTTAGAATTTTTTCTAGCCTTTGGTAGTAAGGGGGTAATGTTGCCATAAAAAAAACTCTTCAGGAGTTTCTAGAACGGTTTATCATTGATATTTTTTTCTAGCTTCCGGCAATTAGTGGTTGTGCCCCCCCTCCTCCCCCCTGAAATTATTGGCTGGCTACAACCTTGCTCACAAGTATCTTTTGTAACTTTGAAAAGTGACATTGATTTGAATTACTTTTAAAATGAATAAACATATTTACAAGGAGAACGAAAAAAACACTATTTTTCACATTAAAAAAATTCTAATAAGTTAATTTATTCAGTCTAAATTGCACAAACAGTTACTTTAAAAGTCAGTGTTGCTTGATTAAATTACAAACTTTGGTTTTTTAATATATTTTATAGTAAAAAATGACAGCTAGACATGAGAATCAACCCAGGATCTTTGAATTCTATGTATTGATGTAGTTTCAATTTATTTTAACAATATGTGAAGGATGTTAATTTCAATGTAAATATTATAAAAACCATTATTTTGTTTACAAAACAAACACAAATATTATATTATAACAATAATTGTAATTTAACTCACCTCCATATTAGGATCTTCTTTTGTTGGACCAAACGGATCAGTGATGGGGACCACATTATAATCCAGTTCTGGATCAATATCTTGTAAAAAATCTTTCACTAAAGCCACTCTTTCATTGCATGGCTGAATCAACTCCCAAAGAACTTTTGATTTCAACATTTCTTCACTAGTTACACCAACAGTAAGTCTCTTGTTACATCTTAGAACAGCCTCACTCAAGAATATTTTGTGCCCCTCGTGGAGTCTGTCAAATGTTCCACCCAAAACAACATCGTTATAACTTTTAAAATCTTGTGTTTTGAGCAAAACATCAGAAGCCACCAAGTCAACCGTTACTTTTCTACTTAAGTTTTCATTTTCAATCTTTTCATCTAGAATGTGAGTATCTGTACTCAAGGTCATAACGTTGCAGTTTGTGATAACATTTGAAAGGCAAGACCTGATGAAAGAGTCAATGTCATCTTTGTTAAAAACTTGATCAAATATAATCACTTCAATTTCTTTTGACGTTTTTATTTTAGTATGTGGATTTTTCAAAGGTGCCAGCAAAACACGAACATCTTGTAGTGTCCCAATTGAATGACTGTATATTTTATTAATAATACTTGAACAATATGGACCTCTCAAGAACATATGCTCTTCCCAGAAGCAAGTGGTACCAACAAATTTCCCGGTAAACATTGAACATATAATGTCTTATGAACATGTTGTAAAGCATTTGGCAAAATTCGACTAATTTTAATAGGATTTGTTATGACAAGAAGTCCAATTTTCCCCATTGTTTGAGGTAATCAAGCTTTCCCTGAAAATAAAAATAGAACTTTGTACTCTTATAAGTGACTGGGTAAAGAGAGAAATTTTTATTAAATGTGCCAGAATTCATCAGGAGCAAATTGAAAATTACAATATGGAAAAAAAAAAAATCTTAGTAATGATATGAAATTAGAGAAAGGTATCTACTGGTTGGGGTATTACAGTCATAGTTAAACTAGTATATAAGTCTATCAGCAACTAAACTTGAATAATTAGGATGCAACCTATATTTTTAGTAGAAGCTGAAAAAACGAAAACCTCTCAATCATTATAAGAAAGGGTCTCGAACTAAAATGATGTTTGAAAACAGGGTTTAATCAAAAACTCTCAAATTAGGAACAAGTAATATGAGGTGTAGTTCGATAAAAAAAAATATGGTGCACTCCACAGATGTTATCTCTCTCCTTTATCTAAAATGGAGACATTTACTCAAAACTCTTTGGGATTTGTTAAAAGAAAAGACATGGTCGCAGAAACATGATGGAAAAATAGAGCTTCACATTCCACCAAATAGGATTAATGAAATAATATACACTTTTACTGAAACATTGAAAATAGAGAAAACCTCCGTCCACCAAATAGCATAACAATCAACTCGCCCTTTTGAGTACCTCATTAAAATATATATATTTGCTTATATCTCAGAAACTGTTGATTTGATAAAAATATATTCCAAGTAATAGTTTATTTATTTTTAATAGCACTACAACTTTACCATGATAAATTAATTTGTATCTCAATAGGTACAGCGATTTGATCAAAATCGAAAATTTACCCTCATGTAAAATATTATTTGTCATTTTTATGGGAAAATGCAAATGGTAATTCCGTGTCAAGTTAACCAATGAAAAACCTTACCGTCTTGGATTTTTTTTTTAATTTGGTTCACCTAATGTACCCTCAAGAGGTAGTAAAAAATGAAAATTTTCGGATTTTTAACTGTAATAGTTTTTAAGTTATATAGCCCTCTGAAATATCAAAAAAATTGCAATTTTCTGCTGACATGCAATTACAAAATAAATGGTTACTCAAACTTGAAATGAGATAGAAGCCTGAGTAAAAAACCATGTTGTAGCTTATTTAATAAGCTTTCATATGATAACCATACAACATCACTAGTTTTGGATATTTTTCAGTTCAGTCATATTATAGAAATTTTGACCTTGAATTTCTCAAAACACTAATCTTTTTAAAATTTTGAAAAAAAATCACACATGAAGTTATGTATTTTGGCATAATTTATTAATATGGTTGTATTGGCAACTCTGCAAAGTTTATGTTGGCTATCTCTATATCTTACTCCTTGTAACTGTATCTTACTGCTAGTAGTTCGTTGTTCTGATTACTGGTTAGTTGATTTCTGTCATACATTATATTAAATACACTGTTTACACTATGTCAATGCGTGTGTGATTTCATTTCATGGCCTATTAATCCTAATAGGTTATGGGCCCAGAAAGTATCAGTGTTTATTAATATTTGTAATTGTATGATTCGTGGAAAACGGTGTAACGGTGACCAAAGTTTTTAATCAAGTTCAACATGGCGGTGGCATCTGTATCCTATACGCATCCAGGATTAAAGCCTTTTTATGGTAGTGGTTTTTCAAACTGGTTATATCGTCTGGAGAGGCTTTTGGAAAGGAATGCTGTGCTATAAATGCTGACTGTTGATCCACCGGATGTATTGGCGGATTCAAAAGTTAAAGACAACTTTTTGATGAAAGATGCTAAGGCCAAGGATTCGATTGTACAATGCGTGGCTGATAATGTTTTGGAACAAATCAAAAATGCAAGTACTGCTAAAGTAATGATTACATCTTTGATGTCTACATATGTTAAATGGGCATAATGAATCGTATTGAACTTCAGAAAAAATTAAGAAACATGTATTTTGAAGGTAAATCAAGCTTGAATGAGTTTATCATCGAATTTGATAAAACAGTTGTAAGATTTGACTCCTTACAGGATACACAATTTAAATTGAAAAGAATTAAGGTTGTACAATAAATAAATTTATTAAATAAAAAAAAACAGAAATAACAAAATTAAGTTTTACAATAATATTATAGGTTGTACTTTGAAGCTTGATGCAAACAATTTGACTTTGCAGAATGTGAAGTTTTGACTGTAGCTACAAGGGCTGAGCAGGTAGAAGTCTCTATAGGAGAAAACAATTAAACAATTATTAACAAAGGGGATTAAACAAGATACACATATAAATTATGATCAGCCTGCTTGAATGGGTCTTAAGATAATATCCATTAAACATTTCGGATAATGATAAGCAACAGTAAACTGTGTTGATAACAGCGGTCGATGGCTAATAAACATGTGTCAACAAAACAGGGTGTCAACAAAACAGTACTATGGCTGGTCTCTTTCCCCTTCGTACTGCCAGAGCATTCAATAGTACATTATATTCTAATGGAAATAACACTAAGAGCAACCAAAAACAATAGAAACTAAATAACAGGCAAAATAAAAGGGTATTATTTGCGCGGACCCCACTATGTTTCTAGTGCAGCTCCCTGGTTTGAACACCGCGGCTAATACAGCACGAGAAGCATGAGTACTTGGCCGAGCTAAAATATCGATTTCCATTAGCTCAACAGTGATATGGAAAACAAGACAGACAGCCTGGTTGTAG
>JBCFYV010000003.1:1475977-1576966 GCA_039000515.1 Timema cristinae | reverse complement strand
CATTTGAAAGGGGAACGTGTTTTATCTACTGAATAATTTTACATTTTATGTTTTTGTCACATACTTCATCCACTATAGAAAGTGCATATTCTTTAGCAATTTCTGAGTCAGAGAAAGGTTCTTATGCTTCGCTAGTTACCATGCAACCTTCAGAGAAGCAAGATGACAGTTTGTGTGCTAGGAAGCAGCTTTGTGCATCACAAGAGTTGATTTTGGATAACTCGCATTTAAAGAAGATATTTTATGGTTTTGGTTGTCAGATCCAGGAACAAATTTTTGACTAAAGCCTGCATGTTTAGTTTTAAATGGCACCTAATATTGCATTCTTTACAAATACACTGTTTCGTTGCACACTAACATACAGGAATACTTGCCATTTTTCTCTGTTGTAAAATAAACAAATATTTGTCTCTCCAGTCACTGTTGAATTTCCAATGTTCACTAATAACTTTTCTCTTCTTTAGTGACATGTTATACTCTGATTGGTATTCTGACTCACGCTGGCGCAACTGTTTGTCATTTAAATTACCTTTGCCCTCCATAATGAGGGTGAACCTCCTTTTTCCCGACACGCCTAGCACAGGGTTATCAGACGTGTGGTGTTAAACAGTGTTGTTGGGTTATATATACGTTTCAGCCACATCTGGCCCATGGGCCGCCTATTAAGAACCCCACTGCCCTACATGCTCCAATACTGCCTCTTCAAACCTGGCTGTGCTCACTCGTCTTGTCCCCGTATTTGGTCTTATTACCACGAGGGAGTTAGTTTCCCGTAGTCGCTGTGCCAGTCATGGATACATGGTATGCGTTGGATGTCGTCTGTTTGGGTGTAGTCTACAGTGCTACCTGTCCGCTTTGCTTCCCCATACACAAACAGCACGTTCATCTGCTCCGCAAAATTGTAGTGTGTCATACTCACAATCTCGCAGTAACAGCAAACACAGACTAACGAATCCCTGCAAGCCAACAGTGTTAGTTACGCTGCAGAAGCAGTGAGACAACCAGGAGATGATACACTCCAGTTCCAACAGCTGGGTATTACATACCCTGTCCCTAAGCATTTCAGTTGCCATTTTCACCTAGAAAGGAACTGCTCCAGACAAGTTATTCATGTTAAAATGTTACAGTTCCACCCCCTGCCTTCCCTAAAGCGTTGTATCATATTTTGTTCATGCATAGTACCTATAAGTGTTTGTTTTTTAATTGACGGCCAGACTGGGTGAACGACCATGTGAGGGACTAAAATATAAAATATAACACATTGGTTGTAATGAGAGGTGGCCAGACTGGAGGGAGTGAGCAACCAAGTGTGTCCGCTTAAAAGCTAGAACTGGTTCTATTTTTCAAGCACATGCGCTCAGACCCGAAACAGTCTAGTTTACAGACGCTAGGCAATATTATTGTTTGTTGGTTCAATGAGTGGTAGGAAAACTTCTCAATTTAACACAATAGTTGACTTTTTTTTTTAATTATCGATAGGTTTAGCACACTTACTACTAACAGCCTATATTAATTGGTAAAATCATAAACCATACCTATATATATGTAAAACTGATATGTTAAAATACTTCAATAGTATCATCAGAGTAGGCTCTTACAATTAAAAATTACCATTAGCGCGGTTAAAGGATGGGACAACCACAAAAATAAATCACTTGTCAAAAATCACCTTCAGTTCACTGAGCCAAGATTCGAACCTTTGCCTCCCCATCAACAACTATCGAGAGCTATTTGCTAATCACACGCGTGCTCGCTCACCAGTTTAGCCACGCAGTCGCTTGTCAGTCTGGCCAAACCCTTAGAGATTGTTTTACTATTGATCCAGGCTCCTTCATTCCCCCTTGTGGTTATACCTACTTATTGCAGATTAAGATAATACTGGTAAGAGTGATAAAGTAGGTCTATTGATTATACTACACCCTCTGTGTGTTTAGTCAAAAGTGACAATGTTTGCAGATTTTAAACACAAGTAGGCTTCACAGGTTAGGATGAAATATCATCACTGTACAGTAGCTCTACAGTAGCTAACCTTAGTTTATGAATTATGATAAAGGGAAGAATAAAGTTTGGGACATTTTTATAAAACAATATCTCAAAATTCTTAATTTTTGAGTCATAAAGCAGTAATATATTTTAAGGATTTTGAGATGTAATACAAAATATTATTTTTTGAAGGTAATTTTTTTCAAGCTCAAAAGATTATATTTATAGTCTAGTCAACAAGCTTCAAAGGCATAAAAAATTCTAAACCTTTTAAACTTTAACTTTGTTTTGACAAACACTTACTGGTAACATGCAGTCTTATTTTTATATAATTGTTTTCTGGTCCTTATGGGATAACAAAGATAATTGTAAGCTAATTGGTTCAGAAGAGCTGACCACTGGTGGTGTTAGATCTTATATCAATGATGCCTTATAGTATGTCTGGTACATAAAAAAAACTGCACTTTTTGAGTGGAATATGCCACTTTCTGTGGTCATAAATGAGGTCAAAAGAAACCTTTTCAGATAGGGAGCAACATTAAAATCAGTGCAGGACACCAAAATGGCGGCCATTTATGGACGCCATTTTGGAGTCCTAGAATTGGTTGTATCTCAGCTCATAACGGTTCGATTTTAATTTTTCTTTTTTTGTTTAAAAGCTCTTATTAAGTACATTTTTTATCATATTTACTTTTCTCTAAGCCTTAAGATTTCCTCATAATTAAAAAAAATTATTTTAGTGTTTGTCTAGTTTTTTTTATTTGTTTTTGTTTTTTGTGTGTGAGAGTAGCCACTAAAGTGTGTTGTCATACAAGTTAACAACTCTTCTGATATGTGGTTCAGTGATAGTAACCATCCTCACCATATATGTGCTTTATTGTAGAGAAGATGAAGATGCCATTGGGATGTGGGACTAATTTCAGAAAGAGTGCTGGAAGTAAAGGAAGAAATCTACATTGGTTTCATCATAACACTAGAGGGTCAGACGGTTTTGATTTGAGACAATTTCACAGAAATTATTTCAAAATGGATGAATGAGAATACCAAAATATAAAAAGTGCATTAGTGTTTAAATGCATGTATTATTAGGTCTAACTTAATATATAAAACAGAAGAAAGGCAGATATCGCCTTTGTTTTCCTCTTTATGTGTGATTATTCTTGTGCAGAGTTTCTGAGTTTATATTTTGAACAAATGACAAGAGAATTGGTTAGGAGAGAAACATAAATTTAGCTCCTGGAAGAAGTATTCCCGGCATTAGCACCACCCATAATTCCTCTTAGAGTGATAGTTAAAATGATGAAGAAATTCCAAAATGTTCCTCATTCTGACAAAATAAATAGGCTACATTTGTAATGTTTTTGTGTTATTTGCTATCAAAGTGATCTCCCAGGTATATGGCAATACAGCAATATAGCAGTATTTGTACGTTTTCATTGGTAAGCTCACCACACAGTGTTAACATGATCCAATTTATGAATTATATTGGCTGTTTATATGTTGTCAGCAACCAATCATAGTGAGCATCCTAATTCTTTACAATTCTTTTTACAGCAAGCAGCATTCAGTTTGTAGTTTTTCCTGACGGTTTGTGAATGTGTCCTCTTAAGTTGAAAATGCCAAAGCATAGATGCCAATTTAGTGATAATTTACCTTCTTTAATTTATGCTCACTGCACAAATGAGAGAGAATTATTTGAATGTATGTAGATTGAGTAAAGGGTTTGTTGTTGGTTAAGTTTCATTCTAACCATTTTACTTGTTCAGAGTTTTATAAGTATTTTGTACAACAACAAGGTATTAAAAAAAATAGTTCATCTGGAAAATATGTTTGAAGGTAGGCCTACTGTAAAATGTGTAATATGCTTATGGACAAAACACAAGAAGCAAATGTGTACAAGTATATTTTGAACTGTTATTTTATAGTGTCCTACATTATGGGCATCCCTGTCCTCTTTTGGGCCAAAGGCATCGGGTTAGCCTGAACCAGAACTTGGTAGTAGTCAAAGAAACGTCTGAGAAACGCATTTCATCTCAAGTAATGGGACTAAAGTCAATTATTACATGACAAATTGTTTTTAAAATCTTTGGAGCAGGGCATCTTGTTGACTGTTGGCTGTAGACATTGTTGCTTTATAAAGTTCTAAAAGTTTGTTTAGCCATACAATTAAAACAAAATTCCCTAAAATCACACAGGAACATAAATATAAAATGAATGCTCTACCTAGGCATTGTGATATGTGGCCTATTAGGCTCCTGTGCAGTTCAATACCACCTAAAACCTCATCAAAATATTATTTTGTGAGAGCTTAAAATGTTTATTTTATTAGTATTGATTAAAATTTTAATCTATTTGTGCATAGAAGGTTAGATTGAGTTAGCTGTGTAAATAGGCAAGATACTATGTAATACCTAACATTTTTATAAATAATTTCTTTTTTAAATCATGTCATCTGGATAATTTTATAAGCTTTAAGTTGTAAGAGGGTTCAGTAGTAACAGATCATATGGCTGACCAATAACAGTGACCAAGTTTTCTTGGGTTAAAATATCAAATGAATGAAAAAAATATATTTCTAGGTCGTGTTACTTATAAGCCTACGATATTGATGTTGAGTTAAAATTGTTGTGTAAAAGTAATCATCAAATATTTATAATTGGTGATAGTACACTTTATCTGTCTCATTCTAGGTTCTTTTTCTTTATTATGGTATAATATTTTGATATTTTATTCACTTTCTTACACACACAAGAGTATGTAAAATTGAATGACCCCAAAGAATTTGGAAAAATGTTAACAAAGAACGTAATACATCTAAACTAAATTAAACAACAAATCATGCAAATCACTTTCGGACTCTAAGTATTGACAATGATGAGTAACTTTACCATGATCCTGTGCGCAATAACCTGTAAGCCTGAGCACTAAAATGGCTATGATGTCATCCGATGATGTGTCAATTTGCGATTAATTATTTGAAAAAGAAAAACTTTTAATACCTATAGTTTATTTTAGCTGATCCGACACCTTAGTTCAGTTGGCAGCATGTCTGTCTACTGAGCTAAGGGTCCCAGGTTGGATTCCCCGCATGGACGAAAAATACTTGGTTATTAAGTTTACCCTTTCACGGTGATGAATTAACGTTTGGGGACTGGATGTTGTGCCTGTCCCAGCCCTAAGTTGGATTATAAGGTGTATATGAAGCTACGACAGGCCTAGCAAACTGGTAATGGAAAATATATGGCTTGAATAAAAAAACTTATCCAGACCTTAGGCTGAAGAAAATAATGGATATAAAGTTTATTTATCGATAATATTTAATATATTAATACATAATAAGTAAGGGCAAGCTAAGTTGGGTAGGCCTATTTATCATAATAGTGAATATACAATCTATGTCGGCTAGTTATGTCCATGACATGATCAATATGTACTACTTACACTTTTTTGATGGGTGCTTTAATTTAATTTTACACATAATTTATGAAGTGTTGTTATGATTAAAAATGTACTTTTGGCATTCAAACTAAAGTTGTGCAATGTGTTTTAAAACAAAGCCATTACCGGTACTGATAAAAGGAATTTTTTCAAGAAAGTACATGTGATGTAGGGCCTAGTGATTTGTCTAGTTTTTCCATGTTTGTATGTTTGCAAAAATGTACAGTATATATCAATATTTTAACTAATTAAAAAAAGTCATAAATGGAAGCGACATTCGCTTCATATAAATTAACTTAGTGGATTTAATAAATCCTGTTTAAGTTTTCTAATAACATACTGAAACTCTATAGTAAAAACAAAATTGATGATGTGGTCTTCAGTATTTCATACTTGTCACTATTTAAAGGACAAGTTTTTTCTTCCAAAATACTTTTCTAAATGAATTGTATGTACCATGAAACTTAGTTTAAAACTTGTTTGGGTTATATGCTTAAGTAGGCCTACTAATTACACTATTGGGAAGGTTGAATAGAAAGGAAGTGAACTTTCATATGCGTGGAAGGAGAGGGAAAAAACATTTAGGAAAAACCACTCCCAGTTCACACAAGCTAGATTCAAACCTAGATCTCCCTGTCCTCGCCGGTCTAGCTCAACACAAAACTAGCGTGTTAGCTAACTAAGTCACCTAGGCGGGTAAGTATTAACTACTTTAAATTACTGCTGGTATCACATTCCAAACGCTTAATCCAGGGGCGGGTGTCCGGGGCCCCAGCTTGAGGGAGGCTACAGAACACCAACCTAACATACCCTAGTGTGGCTGTGATAAGAAAATAATGCTAGGTTTGGAGTTGTGAGTTTTGGGGATTATTTTCATATTTTCCTCCAATCCCAAGGTTACATAGGGGAGCGCCAAAACGCAATCCCGCCCAGGCGAAAAAGTTAACTAAGTTGGCCACTCCTTATTTGATCTAATTAGAGCGATTAGGCCTTTGAATTAAAATTGTTTTTTTGTGTGTTTTAAGATAAGAAATTATATATACATATATTAATTTATAAATAAAGTTCTTTGGATTATTATGTAGGGTATACCTTTTAAAAATTAGTTAACTATCAGAAATGCATTATTATAAAACAAAAATTACAGCAAAATAAGCCTATCACTATTTTAGGAAATATCCTTTAGTTTTTAGTGATTGATGTTAATACCCCAAATGTGTCATGTAATGCTGCATTTCATTTTGAAGATTTAAATTTTAAATTATAAAATGTAGACATTAGAAACACAAACACCTTCTTACCTACAATGGTTAAATCACAGTGAGTAATTTTAAACAAGAGATTTATTTATTTTCAACTAACAAAAATTTCAACGATATTTTTAAAAATTTATATTTAAAAGATTTAAAAGTCTCGAATTCACAGATCATTGGACTCACACTATTTGTGTTTTTTAAGATTGTTAATTTCAACCATATAAAATGCCTGTAACAGTAAGAAAGTGTGTTTGGAATATTCTGTGATTTATCAAAGGCCCAGCAGGGCTATTATGAACATTCGACGCAAAGTTAGTTGCTACCGCTAGTTAGCTTTACTTTAGAGGAAAAGATAGCGTTTGGGTTATTAAGACCACCACACTTTGTATCGTCCGCTAGTTTTAGCTTTGACTTTGCATCTAGAGTCAACGCACAGAATAAAATCAGTTTGCGTCAACAGCTGGCAACACTTTTCCAAAGAATATTACCTTTTAAGAAGTAAAGCTCGTATCACACGACACTTGCTTGTACTAGAAATCAAGTGTGCTAGCTAGCGCCTATACTAGATAGTACAATGAAAATGGGACTAGAGTATTCACACGCTGCTAGTTTGGTACTAGGTTGTAGTGCAAATATTTATCGAACTTCAGAGATTAATTTTGGGTCAGCATCTGCATTAATTACTAATAAAGATATTGAAAATTATTAGAGGGAACGTAGGAAAAAGAATATAGACACGGGACTGGTTGGGAAAGAAGAAATAATGGTCCCAGGATGCTAAATATGATCCATTCGGAGGTTAGGTAATATACATTCGGGGTTACACAAACGTTTAGTAGCTCCCTAAATCTGTATTAATTTATTTACAATGTGGTCAGGGGTCCCTAAGCCCATGGGTGTCCAAGTACAGTATCCTTGATACACAAATGTTCTTTTTTAGGCCTACGCACACTTTATATTCTAAAAATAAAACCCGCCCAAGGTAGGCATGCTATCAAGTTTATTTAGATTAAAATTGGGTCTGGAACACAGTCATTTTTAGATGACATGTTTTAAATTAAATTTATATATATTAAATATATTGTCATACGGTGCCAATTTGGTATTACATAAACAAGGATGTTTAGAATAATTTTCTGCCAACAACAAAATCACATCCGATGACCATGTTGGCGTCATTTATACCATTTCTCTACACAACAGTCTCAGCACGCATTGATTGGTTGAATTACATGGACTAACCCGCCTCTGTGGCGTAGTTGGCTAACGCGCTTGTCGTGTTGAGCCAAACTGCTGAGGACGGGGAGATCGAGGTTCGAATCTCGGTCGGGTGAACTGGTGGTGGTTTTCCACTCTCCCTCCACGCAAATGCGGGTTCACTTCCTCTAATTCAACCTTCCCAATTCCTATATCTATTAACGTAATTAGTACTTAAAGCGTATAACCCGAACGGGTAGTAAGACGCGGTGCTAAATATTACATGGACTAGTGTCGAAACTTGTACGAAAATAGCACGTATTCTATCCTCACAACTAGTATGGTAGCTAGTACCAAGTGGCAGAAATAGTATACTTTTTCTGATTCACACGACGCTAGATGATGACGTGCTAGCTAGCACACTGGATTTCAAGTACGAGCTAGTGTCGTGTGATACGGACTTTAGAGGCTAGAAATTAGGTACATTTATTTCAAGAATGCTGGTATTTATGACTGAACATTATTAATTTATTTTTATTTTCCCAAACAGCTTATCACAAGTCACATTATTTGCAAGAACGATTTAACCTAGCTTAATTTAATAAATCACTCGCATAATTTTGTTTGCTTACGATTTGAAATGAAAAAATTAATACTAGGCCTACATTATTCAATACACATAACATATTGTAGTCAAAAAATCATGTAATGATCTATGCATTAAAATAGTAATGTCACATGGGTAAATGAATAAGTTAGTATGAGAAGTTGGCTAATAAAGAAACAATGTTTTTGTAAGATGTATGCTTTACGACCCAATACTTTATTCTTCATATATTCATGTTGATACTGGAACAAGTGTGTTTTATTATATTAATTAAAAATAATTTCAACATTATAATGTAGACTTCTCCTAATATTTAGGCCAATTTTAATTTAAAATAACTATTTTATAATTAAAAAATATATGCCTTATAAAACTTTGTTTTAAAAACCACACTTATTATACATTAAATTAATATTTTTTATTTTGGCTTTCTTAATAGGCCTATTTTAAAACCGTTCTCGATTTTGTCAAGCCAAAAATTGAACGTTCAGAGATATAGGCCTACAATAAGGTGTTTTAAATTTTATGTTGTTTGATTGAGTTGAGGTTCGATCAATAATACTTCCTATCTATACGGTACTCCACTTGAACATATTATATAGGCCGACTCTGTGCTAATTTTATTAATTTACAGTGTTGAAAAGGTTCTCACGTTTGAGATTGAATCAATATGCTGTGTGAAGATCTTAGAAAATAAAACTAATTATTTAAAGTTGATGAAAGTGTTCAAGATCTCCCAAAAATTGTGTTCACACTGAATATTTTCGACAAATTAATGTCAGTCGTCCTACTCAGTTAACAAAAAAAGTGAACGAGAGGGTGGTTTGGGTGGCTAAAATAATAAAATGCATCTTTTACTTAAAGGGAATCCTTGAGACTTTAGTTAAGTGATTAAGAATATAAGGATATTATATTTCTTTATAATGAGTTGTTTGCAATTTATTCACTTCAGTATAACTAGGTTTAACTACTAATTATTGGTTTCAGATAACTTTAGTATAACTTTTATGATTAATAAAACCTAGACCTAAATCAAACCGCATGCAAATATTAAGCTAGGGCCTATTTAGTTATTTCCAGTCTTGGCTGCAATATTTCATAGGCCTACAACCCATATTAATGTGGATAGTAATTACTACTGTATGTATGATTCAGTTTAAATATGATTACATCATTAAAGTTTTGTTGAGGCATCTTAAACATATTAGGCCTACGTTTTATTATTCTATCACCTGAATTATCATTGTGTTGATGGTGAATAGAAATACATTTTCATAGTGTTGTGTTTCAAATAAAATATTCTTTTAACATTAAGTGTAAGCGTACTATCTCCACTCATGGCCTAGATTATTATATAGGCCTATTAAAGCTAAATTATGTGAAACACACAAAAAGTTCAGAGGTAATTATATTGGGCTAATGAGATGGCAAGTTTAAATAATGTAACACAAAACACGTAATAAATTACAAAAACTAGCAAACATAATATCGTAACGCAAACCAAAGGACAAGTAAAATGTCTGCGCAACTTAGTGTCACGCTACTAGGAAAATATTTGCGCTCTCAAGGACTTTGCTTTCGCAAAGTGGTCGGCCATAATAACTTTTGACGCAAAGTCTAGCGTCTCTCTGCTAACGGTCGCAAATTCGTTTTGCGTCGTGGTCATAATAGCCCTGCTGGTTTATAATTATAAACCAGGTATTATTTATTTAATTTGAAGGAACTACAATATCTATTGGGTAGTAAGACCACGTCCAATTACAATAGTTCATTGGATTAATAAAGAACTACAGTTGCATCTTAACTTAAAAATATAAAAAAACATAAAAAGGCAATTTAATGTGGTTTTTGTAAGTAATTTAATTATTTGTTTTTGAAGACATTCTGTGTACTGTCAAATAGGTCTATAGAATTGTCACTGTTGCTTATTAAACCGTATACACCAATGTAAAGAGAATAGAAGGTAGCGCCAGTTGGAGAAAGACATCTGATTGGCTGAGCATGTGACATCTTTCAGTACACTAGCCAGTGCTTAAAACCATGCTCTCACGTGTTTTTTTCAATATATAATTTCAAATGATTAATTTTTAATGAATATAAAAATTAAAGGAATTTGTTCACACGTGTAATTTATCATAATGATCTTGTTGAGAAAAATCAACTGCTCTTTCATTAATTAAAATGGCACGACTTGCTGTTTTATTTCATACAAATCACTACTTATATTTCACAGACATTCAAACTGTCTGTAACAATCCAAAAAAGGGTCGGTTTGTTCGTCTCGCCCCTTAAATACAATTTTTGAGAAATCTTTTAACAGCACATTGTCTGTAAATATCTAAATACATTTTTACATTCAAATAAAAACAAATACATTAATTCTTGTACGTGTTCACACGGTTAATTTTGTTTTCATTTTTCAATAATAATAATAATTAACAATTAATAAAAGTATAACTTCTTTTAACTTTTAATGAAAGCGTGAAATAATAATTCAGTCTAATGAAATGAGGGTTCTGACGTTCATTTTGTATTAATCTTCAATGAATTACTGAAAATGACACGTGAGAACATGGCTTAACATTCACAAAGCTTTATGGGAGACAAATTAAATCCTTTCTAAATAATTATTGTTAGAAATTATAATATCACGTTTGAGAACATTAAAAATATTAAAACATATTTAAATTCCACACCAATAAATGAGAAAAACTGATTAAATTACACTTAAAAAAACTATTAAAATATGTTCAAAATTACTTATGTGATGGAACTATGATATTAACACTGTCATCATTCAATTTGTTTTAAGTTCTTGGAATTTTAGTTAACTTTCAATTTAGCCCCACTAATATCAAAATCACTATCGGTAAAATGAATGGAACATATTCGAGCAAAATTTGTATTAAGTCTTTCCTTTTACATTTGAGCTCCCATGTACGGAACATTTCTGGATCGTTAAGAAAATCGTCAAAGATAGGAATTTTGTATGTCTGTTTAAAAACACATGTAGTTAAAATTGAAGAACGTATGCAAATAAATTAGCAAAAAGCTTAAAAGCCTGATTGTTCAACAATTACTTGTAGCCTTACGTACCTAACGTACGTAAATAAATTAACAAAAAACCTAAATGAGTATACACGAAAAAACCACTACCAGGCAAACACAAATAAATAAATAATCATAAAGATAAATGAAAGAACCACCCGAATCACATGGACCGCATGACATACTAGTACTAACTGCTGTGAACTGGGTGACGTAGTAGCGTGGCTAACGTAAGCAATGACATCAACAAATTCTTCCAAATGGTGCTACCTATCTATTCTCTTTACAATGGTATACACGAGGTATGCGGGACAAATACGAGTTGTACATGTAATTAGTAGAGTTTCTATCACAAAAGAATGTATTAGTGTTTCTTGTCAGTTTCTAGGGAGGTAAGAGTTTAGTGTGTACCAGTAGGTCATCATAGTCTATTGGTCCATTTATAAGTTTATGAAGAAAGTTCATATCAAATTATGTTCACCTGGTTTCTAGATTTAACAAAGGAATAGAATTTGGATTTGTTATGAATGTAAGGAAATGTGTTGTGGAGTGATTGGCTACACTGGGTTATACGACGGAGTCATGAAGGTCACAATGGGTATGGACAGATGTCATTCAGGAAAGTGAAGTTGAACGGTATTCGTTACAAAGTATAAAATAAAACATATAGGTTTTCCACGCTTGTATCATAACGTAATCTCTAGTGATTGTCAAAAATATAACAGTGGTGACGAGGTATGAAAAGAATTCAGATACATTTTGTTTTTCGCTTGAACGTTTTCCCAGCGAAAGAAATTCTCCTTAAAGGCGGATAAGGAGGAAGGTGCTTCTGTTCGTGTTACTGAATCAATTCCCAAGTTTAATATTGAACCTTTCAATCCATCTATATCTAACTGAAAAGTTTACTTAAAACGATTAAAAAATTATCTTACGATTTACAATGTAGCGGAAGATAAGCAGACTTTATATTTATTAGACGCCATTGGCAAACATGCGTACGAAAGGTTATTTGATCTGTTTGAGCCAAGTGAACAAGAGTCTAAAACATTGGAACAACTTGCAAATATTTTGACTAAATTTTTTCTGCCATAACCGAATGCACTAACAGAAAGGGTTAAGTTTCAAAACAGGGTGCAAAATGAAGGTAAATTACCCGCCGATTGTGCCGAATTAAAAAAACTTACGCATTATTGTAAATTTCCTAATGACTGGTTCGATGACGCCCTTTGTACTCAATTTGTGCACGGATTGCGTTCTCAAGATCTGAAGTTGAAACTAATGGAGCTCTCCACAGTTAATTTTAGGTTTGTTGTGTATGCTAATTCTTACTCTAGTTTACGTCTTTCGGTCCCACAAGATGATATTTGTACTACAAATGTCAATGTAGTTCAAAAGAAAGTTCAAATACAAAGACTATATAAATACAATAAAGAGAAACTACGTTTAGTACATTGTAACTTTACAAATCACGATTCTGTAACTATTGATATCAAAACGCCTCTTGCCGTATCTGCGGGGTCAAGGGCCATATAAGTCCTGCATGTGAAATGAAGGCAACCGGTAACACAGAAGTACTTATCCAGATAAGAAATTGAATTACTCTAAAAGGAATAGGGCTTTATACCAGGTATACTACGAGGATCAAACACCTTATGGAAAAAGTATCAATTTAAGTGAAACTTCTGGTGTGTTCTCTGATATTTTTCATATTAAAAATTCAGTGAAGCCTAGTAAAATAATGGTACAGCTAACAGTGGATGGGATAAATATTGTGTTCCAAGTTGATACCGGGGCACATGTAACATTAATAAATGAAGCTCTCCTTAGGAGCAAGTTCCAAATAAAGAAATTTTACCCACTACAGTAAAATGGTGTACCTATACCAGCGCACAATGCCATTGTTAGGTAAAGCTAATGTTCTAGTTAATGGAAACAAATTGGTTTATAATTAACAGAGGGGGATTTTGCCACCATAGTGGTTAAGAACCCCTCAAGTTAAATTTTACAGAACTTTTAGGAACTGTAAACGTGTTCGATAAGTCTTTAAAAAAATCTCAACAAAAATTAAAGACTACAGGATAGTAAAATATGAGAATGTTTTAAGAAAAGGAGTTGGCAAAGTCAAAGGAGTGGTGGCTCAAATCCAACTTAAACCCGAATTGGTTCCAGTGTACATGAGGCATCGTAGTGTGGCCTACTTTCCTAAGATAGAAGCAGAATTGGATCACTTGGAAAAAGAGGGTATTTGATCCAATGGTGGTGTCTTTTATAAAGAGCACCGGTACAATCAGGATTTGCAGTGATTTTAAGACAACCATCAACCCCCAACTCATCATCGAGGACTACCCCATTCCGAACATTGACGGTATTCTTGTAAATATAGAAAATTGTTAATTTTATTCAAAACTTGATATTAGCCAGGCTTTAATCATATTGAAGTTAAGGAGTTTGATCTCAAGTACTTAACAACTAAAATTATAAAGGGGCTCTATCATTATAATAGACTTCCATTTCGCATTACTACTGCTCCTGCCATATGGCAGAGAACAATTAGGGGGATTTTGAAAGCTATTAAAAGCGTTCAAGTTTTTTTTATGATGATATCTTTGTTAGCTCTGAAACCGAAGCTCAACATTATCGGTTGCTCAAGCTGTAGTTTCAGAGGCTGGAAGATTATAAAATCAAAGTTAATGTGGTCAAGTGTACCTTCCTAAAAACCCTCCATTAAGTACTGTGGATTTATCATAAGCAAGGAGGATATTCACAAATGCCCTGAAAAGGTGAAAGCAATTTTGAAAATAAAGCCACCAACTTCAGTAATACAATTAAAATCTTTTTGGGGGCAGTCAATTTCTATGGTAAATTTGTAACAGACCTCAGTACTTTATTCCATACCCTTTATAATCTTTTATTTTAATTTCAATGAAGTTTGTGTAAAATCATTTGAACAAATTAAGGAAACAATGGCATCTGACAAGGTACTTACCCAATTCGACCCGAAGAAAAAAAATTATCCTCTCTAAGTCATCGTGGTCTATTGGTTCATTTATAAGTTTGTGAAGAAAGTTCATATCAAAATATTTTCGCCGGGTTTCTAGATTTAACAAAGGAATAGAATTTGGGATTTGTTATGAATGTAAGGAAATGTGTTGTGGAGTGATTGGATACGTTAGGTTATACGCCGGAGTCGTGAAGGTCACAGTGGTTGTGGATATATATCATCCAGGAAAGTGAAGTTGAACGGTATTCGTTACAGATTATAAAATAAAACAACATGGGGCAACGCTTGTACCATGTATAACGTAATCTCTGGTGATTGTCTAGAATATAACATGATTGTTATAGGAAAATGATTTACTAAACTTCTATTGTACTTTTACAAACAACTGGGAGTACTTATTATATTGTGGAGAACAAATGATAGAACTAATTTCCAAGTTACTTTGAATTATAGAATAATAGAGGAAAAGTGTTGCTTTAGTGTTAGTTAAGTCTTTTTGTGGTTCTTTTGACAAACCCTAACATTTTAAATGATTTTGTAAAATTCATATTTATATGTGTTGAGAAAGTCAGTTCGAGTCTAGAGTAATAGTAGATAATGGAGTTAAAATAATAGTGGTCAGATAAGATATAGTCAAATACAATAACACTCTGTTTCTTCGAAAAGTCATTTTTACACACTTGTTCAAGTCAAGGGCGAGATCGTTAACTTTACTCCAAGTCAAATTTTAAAATGTTGTAGTCACTTAGTGATTCAATTCAACGCTATATTTGTAAGTAAACAGAATTGGCCCAAGTTGGACCCACGTGGGACTCCAGAAATGACTGAAAGAGTGACAAATCGTAAACCACTGACTGTTATAGTTATATATTTTTTCTCCCATGCAAGTAACTTTTCAACCTGTTTAAGAGATTTCAGCATGTACCAAATAGTTCAAGTTTCTGAGTGAGAATGTTGTGATTTAATTTATAGAATGCTTTGAAAAAGTCTTTGTAGATCGAATCTACGTGTAAGTGTTTGCTAAATGAGCTGTAAATGTAGTCAGTGTAACACACTAAGTCAGTAACAATCGTCAATCGATCTGACATTGAAGAAACCATGCTTTCTGGGGAATATAAATGTTTGACGTAAAAGAAACTTTGGGTATAATTTATTAACTGTACAAAGTAATGAAATGGGCATATAGTTTCTTACGTCAGTCCGGTCACCCTTTTTATGTATTTGGACAACATTAGAAATTTTACAATGATATGTAAAAACACCAGATGTTACTGAAAGATTAAAAATAATATGAAGGGGGTAAACAAGAGAGGTTGCACAAATGTTGTATGCAAGAGGGAGATTTCACCCAGTCCGTAGCTTTTGTAAGTATTATTTTTTTCTTAAGACATTAAGAATTTCAATAGGTATAATAGTGATCGCGTAGAAAGAGTTATTACAAAAACTGTTAAAGATATGATTGTTGACTTTTTGATTGTCGGGCTTGATGAACACAAAACTAAAAAAACCTAAAAAATGGGGGTAATTAATAGAGCAGATATGTTAATTAAATCTTATTTAAACCAACAATTGACGAAAATTATTAAGTTCAGATAAAGCTACAACCTCACATACCAAATTAATAAAACACGTGATATAACAAGGGTCTATATTCTTGGTCCCCTCACTCCCTTGTTGTTTCTAATATTTGAATCAAATAGTTCTGAAATTGGCCTTATACACAAAATTGTAAATTAGTAATATTGAGTTAGAGGCTCCATCTTATTCTATAGATATTATATGCGCATTTAATTACGGTAAAAGTTGCTTAAAAGAAATGTTAACCCATTGAAATCCCAAAAATTACCTTTACCGCTCGAACGAACATTCCAAAACTAGCATTATCCCTCTTATTCCAAAAACCAGCCTTATACTAATTTTGACATCCATCATAACGAAAGTTAATTCCAAAAGTTGTATTTTGCAATCTGAATTTTAAATATTGTTATAGAGCATTTTTAGTTGTTTTACAATGGCTCTACCTGATAATTTCTAGATAATATTAATGTTTGGATGTTGGTGACATTGATTGTTCCCTTTAATTGATTGGTTTGTACACACTATTAGTAAACAAAGTTATGTTGTTATTAGCTCAGTAAAAAATTCCTTACTATGATTCTATTAATAAAATGGAGCATCAAGGGAGTTCAATATTAATTCCCTCTCCTGGCAGAGGTTATGTAATGGAATGGTTGTTATGAATGTTAGGAAATGTGTTGCGAAGTGATTGGCTACACTAGGTCATACGACACGAGTAGTGAAGGCAAGGGCGTAGAAATCGTGGTGGTCCTAGGGGTACAGCCCCCATGGAATGTGTTGGACCCCCTACGTTATATATATATATATATATATTATATATATATATATATATATATATATATATATATATATATATAAAATATTTAACAAGGTAGAACTTTTTACTTTTATTACACTTTAATGTAAATAACTTTAACCAAATACTAAATAATTATTAATTTAAAATTCACCTTCTAGATGCAACTTGTAGAACTTCCGATGGTAAAATTATCTCTGACAACATTTGAAATACTTGTTTGTGTGTCTACAATCAAACATGCATTGTGTAACAAAGGACGTTTCTTGGTATGAGTCAAGCTGTGGCGTCCGGAAAAAGTCACCACATATATTTTCTGTCAATTGTAAGATCTTACTTTGTTGTGCCTCACTGTTCATAGGCTCTTGTATCTTTCCTCCGCACTTGCACAAACCGCGCCAAACATACAATTACAATCACAATAGCATGTTCTGATGCACCCTGAAGTTGAGCACGAAAGCAAGTTCCAACATGTACCGATCAATTGGTCACATCGTGTGTTTTCGGACTCTAAAGACGGGATGTCGCGTTTCGCGAAGTTCAGGAACAGAGAAAAACATATTATTAATATTGGTGGGGGAAAACGAAAAGTATGTTAGGGAACCGAATAAGGGTTTTAGAGTTACGTGCGGAAACATTACTCTGTGGGGTGGGGGGCTGGGTGAGAGCCTCCCAAACCACTGTTGAAACATCTTGCTTATGCGGGCAGGGCTTTGGGACGTCAATGGCAACCTCCAGGGTTGATGACTTAATTCCCAAGAACCTGGATAAGAGGATTGGTGGCACCGGGAAGTCTGTCGTAGAAGGTCTGCTTCATCATCTGGAAGTGGTCCTTGATGTTAGAGATATCTAGGTCACGATGCAGAGTATCATTACGGACATATCAAGGTGCGTCCACAATTACCCTCAGACACACAATCTGTAACACCTGCATCATGCTCATATACGTGTCCGCCAGGTGGCTCCAAGCGGGACTCGCATAGTCGAGGATTGGTCTGAGCAACTGCTTGTACAGTGTCAGACCGTTCCTTGTAGACAAGGCTCTATACCTGTTAAGCAGTGGGCCTAGGATTCCCAGCCTTTGCCTAAACTTGTTGAGTCTCTCGTTACAGTTTTGTCTCCAGGTCAGTTTGGTGTCCAGTGTAAGTCCCAGGTACTTAACACTGACCGCACATCTGATCTGTTCACCTAACAGCTGGAATGGGGCTGGCCTGTAGAACTTTTTTTTCCATGTGTAGAGCACTTTTGTGTCCTTATCCACGTTAATACTTGTCCTCCAGGTGGTCAGCCAACCCTCCAACTGCGTCAAGTGCATCTATAGTCGCCTCTCTACCAGCTGCCCTTGCCATGACTCTGCTACTAGAGCCGACACGGCACACATATAGTACCAGCGTGGTGTCTGGGGATTTAGGAATATCGTTCAAATACACACTGAAGAGCAACGGGCCCACGAGGGAACCCTGTGGAACTCCAGCCCGATTTTCTGACTAGGGAGGTGGCGTTCCCAAAGGTAGTGGAGAAGTGGTGGTGGGACAGATAGATTGTACAACCTTAACTAGGTAGAAGGGCAAGTTTAAGGAGAGGAGTTTGAAAAGGAGTACCTTCGTGCCAAATACGGTCAAAGCCCTTTGCCACGTCAAGAAAGACAGCATCAGTCATCCTGTTGTATTGAAGTTCCTCGTGATCTGCTCCACGAGCCTGACAAGTTGGTGAGACGTAGCATGTCCCACCCAAAAGCCGAACTGTCTTCCACCAAGATACCTACCTCACGAACATGTCAGGTCAGTCTCGTCAGTAGTAGTCTCTCGAACCACTTGCCCAAACGATCGAGATAGCTGATCGGTCGGTAAGACAACGCTAGAGCCGGGTCCTTGCCGGCTTATGAAAGCAGAGAACGTTGGCGTGCTTCCATAGCTCGGGGAAGTGACTCAGGAACAGGATGGCGTTGAATAATTCCACGAGGAAGTTAATCACCCCCAAGGGCAGCTTTCTGAGGACCGAGTTATTTATAGCGTCACGTCCGGGGGCCTTGTTTAGTCTTAGAGCGGCTAACGCCCGCAAAATTTCTGTCACCTCTGTGGGTTCAAGTTCATCCAAGGGTCTGTATGAGACCGCACCAATAACCTGAGCCACGTGCGCAATGTGCACCAGGTCGTCAGTCGGTACAAATTGTGCCTCTAAGTGCTCAGCAGAGTATCGGCCATCTCCTGGTTGGAGTTGGCCATTCTGTTACGACCTACAATAGGTGGTCTTTGTACCGGGACACGCATCAAATTCCTCGTCATGCGCTACAGGGACCTGTCCTGCACGCACAGGCTCTCAATATAGTCCTCCCATACACTGTTCCGGTATTCTTGGACCATCTCGCTAATCGCATGGACTTTGTGGCTCTAGTTGGACTTGTCTACCGGGTCCCTCGAGATTTCCCAAGTCTTCTTCAGCTGATTTTTCTCCCGGACGTGCATGAGATTAGAATCGGACAAAGAAGCCTGTGGCATCCTCTTTGAACGGTGCCTCTGCATCGAAGCTTCAAGTGACCCATTGATGGCGGAAGTTATGAACTCTGCACTGCAATCGATTTCTGCTGCTGTTCGAAAGATAGGGCTGGGTCCAACCTCTCTCTCAACACATTCATGAACCTGTCCCAGTCAGTGCGCTTAAGGTCGTTTTCAATGGGGGAGACTATGAAGGACACTGCGCGTCCCAGGTTCACGAGAATGGGGTTGTGATCCGAGTCTAGCTCAGCTAGAGACTTCAGCACAATTGCCTTCTGATCCCTCTGGATACAACGAAGTCTAGGACGTCCGGGAAACCAAGGGGATTGTGAGGGAAGCGGGTAAGAGTGGGAGGGCCGGAATCCACCAAGCCTGTAGTTCTATTACGTCGCAGAGCAATCCTTCATAAGCACACATAATCCTAGAGCCACCTTGAAGGGTGCTTAGCATTGAAGTCACCACTGGCATGGTACCTCAAAGTAGCACCTCCATGTCAGCCCTCGTAGCCCGGTTGAACCGGCGGAAGGGAGGGAAATAGATGGAAATGAGACGCACGGGGCCAGTTGAGGTCACCAATTGGATAGACGTTGCTTCCATGTGTTGGAGGGAAGGAAGCGAGATGACGTTGTTATACCTCTTACTGGTACTTCGGGGTAACTGGTTTGGCCTAGTCGAAGTCCAGTTTCCGGGGACCTTGATTTCCATGCGTCGATCTCGCGGGTCCAGTGGATGGGGGTATGGAAGGGAGATGGGGGAGAAAACATAGGCGGGTTCTGGGGTGGTCAGGGCGTGAAGCTGGTGACCCTCAGGGCTGAAAGGGGAAATCGGAGTAGGTGGGGGTCGGATGGTTGGTGAGAGGGAAGGTCGAGGGGAGGAGTTGGCTAACTCGGGTGCAGGACTCTTGAAGATGCTGGAGCGGAGTGTTGACGTTCGGGGGTCTGGTGGTTGCAGTCGGATCGTAGAAGATGGTCCACGGGTGGAGTATTGTTTCGTTGTCGTCTTCTTTAGAGTCTTCTGTCGGTGGGCCTTGCCGGCGCGGCGGGTGTATCCCATCCCGTGAGTTGACTGTCGGAAGGGTCGATGAAGTTTGGAGGGTGATAGGGCAGAGTCCCAGCAAAACAAAGTCGCGGTGGGAGGTGAGGATCTGTCCCGGCAACACGGAGTCGCGGTGGGAGGCAAAGGAAACTGTCCCGGCAACACGGAGTCGCGGTGGGAGGCAGGGGAACAGTCCCGGCAACACAAGAGTCGCGGTGGGAGGCAGGAGAACCGTCCCGGCAACACGGAGTCGCTGGTGGGAGGTCGGGGATAGCTGTGGAAGGATAGGGAGTGATGAAATGCTCTTTCCAACAAATAAAGACGATTTAATATATAGCTCTTTCGAACGGTGGTTTGCCAGGGTTGGGTCACCACTAAAAATAGCTCCAGACATCACCGTGTTATATACCCTCCACTGCTGCCCGGCCTTGACCAATGGGGAAAACAGGGGCTTCCTATTGGCGCGAGAAACCGTAAGAGACAGTGTCCATCACGCGAGCCAATAGGAAGCGCTGGCGCTGTGAGCAGAGGTGGAGTCGTCACGGACGGCTCAGACAACATGGAACTGTGGGCCGGACCGGCAGTAGAGAGGGAGGGTGAAGCGGCCGGTGCAAGTGCGAAAGAAAGATACAAGGCTGACTGAACAGTGAGGCACATCAACGTGATGGTCAAGGCCCCTCCAGATCAGGACTGCATTTCCACCCCTTCTAACATCCCCCATTCGGTCACTCCGATGGCAGATGAACACTGCTAACGAGAACCTCATTGCGGAGTGCAAGTGGGTTTCTCTCAACAGCATTACACCAACACGATGCTTTGCCAGGAAACTTTCAAGCTCAGCCTTCTTCCCCGTGACTCTGTTGGTGTTCCAGTTTGAGACCATGAGCTCCTTCAGCACTGGTAGTCCTCTATTCGGATGTACTGCCATGAGAGACCAGGTAGAGGATTATATACTCCATGACCAGATGGCCACGGTTACTCCTCGGAGATTCCTGGACCTTCCTCAAGAGACTCGATTAAAAGTCCAATTGATCCAATCCCGGAATGCCCTTGAGAAGCTCAATGCAATTTTTGAGCTTTGCAGTATCATCCTCAGAAGTAGGTTTGGAGAGTGGGTTAGGTGTAGGGGTGGCAGGAAGGACAAGGGTAGGAGTTGAGAGTGGTAGAATAGGGTTGGAAGGGTGACAAGGGAGGGGATAGAGGTGCGGGGTGAGGGAGAGGGAGTGATGGAGGTTAGTATTGGGAGAGGAGTGGTCTTAGACGGGTCCTCGACCAAAAGGGAAGAACCGGATGCCACCGGTAATGGTAGTGTGGCTTTGGCAGGTGCCTTGGCCTGAGGTGGAGGGGTTGACAGGGCCCTGACAGGGTACTGGCGAAAAATTGCACCAGTGGCTTAGGTGTTGGAGCTGGAGTCACGCTCACCCTCCGTACCACAACGTGCCCCGAGGGCTTTTGGCCTTCACTTAGACCATCCATCCTCCCTTATTGACCCTTGGAGGCCCACACAGTCCCTGCCGCCCGCAAGGACTTGTACGTGGGTCAGCCCCGCCCACCAAGGAGTGGGCTCCTGAACAGTGCAGGCACTTCGGGGGAGATCGTCACTTCCCTTGGCACCCACCCCTCTCGTGGTCACCATCACAGAACCAACACTTAGGCTTAGCGTGGCATATGCCCAAACCAGAAACAGTTCTTGCACTGAACCGGGCCGTCTGGAGATTTGTATGTTTCCACCTTGATGCGGAGCCCACACAGGACTTATATGGAGTACAGCCTTGTGGTATGCTCCCGGGTGTCAGAAAGACAATGAAGTTCGGCAACCACTGCCTTTCTCAAGTCTTCTGGTCCCGTTTCCACTGGGAGAGCATCTGGGTGATGGATTTCAAGGAGAAACCCATCTCCACCAGCTCTTCCCGGTTGTCACCAGGGTTTGTCCGTGTCAGAAGTCCCTTCAACACGACCCTGACCAGTCGCTTCCGTCCCAGCTCGTAAGACCAATCCTGGATCCCCAAGCTCGGCAAGAACTTCTGGAGGGCGCGGTAATCTTCCTTCAAGCCACACTGGAGACCCACTCGATACCCCGGCTGCCTGACCACCTCCACAGGTTCTTGAACCTTGGATTGGTGGCCCTCGCCACCTTGGAGTAGTCCTCCACATCACACAAGATGATGGGAGGGATCTTCCCCTAAGCTTGTGTAGCTGGCTCAGAACAACTAGTTCCAGTTTGAGGTGAGGCATGGCTTGTATTGATACCCTTAGGTTTCCGCCACTTCCCACCTTTTTTGCCCAACGCTGGTGCACCCTGGCCTGGGCCACCATTGTCTTCGCTCTCATTACCAGAGCTACCGCCTAAATGGTTATGGTTGCCACCTGGCAGCTTCCTGGTGTTTGCCAGACTTACCTTTCGGTGGAGTCTTACGGTCTGAAATCCCTCAGACTCATCATCGGACCCCTGGCTCGACTCATCATGCATCAACGGGAGGTCTGGTCCTGAAGACTGTAATGTTGGTTATGAACTGACCAGTTTCTATCGACCTTGAAGCTTTTGGTAGTGGCGAGTAGCGAAGTCTGTCTGACAAAGTTTAAATTAAAGAGCAGTACTTCCGGAGTAGGTGGCGATCTGGATGGGAATTAGTGGAACTAAAGTTTTTAATAATCTTTTCTAAATGATTAATTCAATATTTGTTAAATAATTAAATTGATTTGTACCTTTTTCTATGTATTTAATTTTGCCTTAATTTTTTTTGTACCTTGTATTGGGTTCCTTTTACGTATATTTGATTTCTAAGTATTTTTTTTATGTCAAGTCTTCAACTATCATGCCATTGGTCCTTTTTTTTTTATCTTGCGGGCTGGTCGCTGATTGTCCACACCAAAATCACGATTTCCTATTCAGGCAGATGACGCCGTTGACTCTTTCACTCGCTCTTTGGATTCAATTGACGTGAGACATTAAATTTTTGTTTTCTTCTTTTTTTTTAACTTGATTGGTGAATTAATTCAAATTTAAAATATTGTCTTTTTACTTTTGTTAGTTTTTGTTTTGGTATTATGAGGTAGTTATTTTTATGATTTTGACCTTTTAGGTTTTATTATTTTGAATCTTTTTGTATAATGATGTAACGCTAAATGTGTCGACCATGAGACCTGGTTTTTATGTGGCTACTTTGTATCGGTTGGCATCCTATATACCACGTGGCTTAAACTATAATCTTACAGGGGATTAGGTATGATGGTTAAGGCTATTTTCTTTATCTTTATTAATATTATTTTTGATTCTCTGGTCTTCTACTAGATACATCTGTTATGATGTAACCCTTTTTGACAAATCGCTAAAGTTTTAAATGTAAATATTTTCTCTCTTACTTTAAAATTAACAATTTAATATGTCTTTAATATTTTTTTATTTTGTAATACATTCTAAAGCCCTTTTTTTTTGTAAATGGATTTTGATTTAAAGATCCCTGTGGGAAACCACGTGTTTTGTGTAACCCTCTAAACCTACCTTTTGTTTTGTTAATTAGTAGTTTACTTACGCTCTCTTTCAGTCTTGGCTAACTTAGGTAAGGAGGGCCTTTAAATATAAACTTTTCACTAAGCTCAATAAGTGTCACTGGTTACCTCTTAAAGAAGCGATCAGTACACATTTCCTCCACGTCCACGGAATCGCACAAGCTGTCGACACGCACGAAGCGTGTGACCCGGTCTTCTGACTCCGAAGAAAATTCAGCCGAGCGTTTCTTTCCTACCGACACCCCTTGGCGGGAGGTGTCGGAGTTACCGCAGGTTTTTGAGGCCCTTGCAATAACGCTCGCGTCAGTGCCACTCGCAGTGGTTTTTACTGGTGAAAGACGGCTAGGCTCCCCCTGGTCAGGGCTTCTGTTGGCACCGTTAGGTTTCCACTGGAGCTTTCGCCATTCTTCCTGGTTTGCGGGCTGTTGGCCCTGAAAAGGTTCTCAAGTTCTGTTTGGCCTTCAGCTTCCTCCACCTGGTGGCGTGATTCGTGATGATTTCGTAAGTTCCTGCAGGTAAAATCTAAGTGGCGTCATGTTTACCGTAATCCTGAAACATAACTCACTGTTTCTCGTAAACTACTTTGACAATCAAAGTAAAAACTACAGAATTTGTTATAAAAATCTTAAAAGATATGAGTATATTATTAAACTTTCCATATTCCGCTTTGAAAACATTGTTTTCTAATGAAGGAATTATAATGAGGTTTCTAGTGCAGACATATTTTCCCTTTGTGTACAAATTTGTTCTTAATTGAAGTTATGGATACTATATATAATTGTACGAAATCATCATCATGAACTGAATTTTATTTTCTGTGGTCTGTCAGAAAAAGACTTTTAGGGTACTTTACAGAGGCGGAAATTTTCTTATCTCAGCAACTATTTGAGATATTAAATAACTTATCACTGTAAAATTGTAGAACTATTACAAATAAAATAACCTTTGTTTGAAATGATTTATCTTTATAAATAAAATAGTTTCTGAGATAACGGCAAATATATTGATTCAATTTTGTGAGCTTTAGTTATATAGAGGTATTACTTAAGTTTTAACTCTATAATTATCTAGTTCCATAAAGTAAGTAGATGAGTAAGTCTCTCATAAAGATTATGTTCTTTTTTTTATCTAACCTCTTAGGGGAAAAGTTTGTACAGAAATTATCTATCTCTAACCTGTTAGACTAAAGTCAATATTTAACCTATTTAATGGTCTAAATTTATAAATGAGGAATTAAATAAAAATTCTATAACCATAAGATATGCAGCCCCTAATAAAATGTCAAAATTTTTAACTGGAAGTTGAAATTTTAATACTAGGTATTGACCCATGTGGACCCAATATCGATCTTTTTTTTTTGTCCAAATATACTAGTGAGGACTTAAATTCTTTAAAAAGAAAATAATAAAATTTAAATACGGGAGTCAACAAATATTTAACGTAAGTAAAACAAAATATTTTCTTGGGTTTGCTAGTGTATATTATTTTATTTCACATATATTACGGGTTTTAATAAATATCTTCATTTTTAAACAATGGAATGAGAAAGTCCACGTGGAGTTCCGTATAATTTATTTTCATTTGCAATGGCGGTACATGTTGAAACAAATACAATGTTATGTTTTGCGATCATGAGAACGATGATTAGATAATTAAAAACTTAACTTCGCCTCATGGTAAAATAGCATTATTACTATTTTCATTTTTCCAAACTTTTTTAAAACAACAATTATTAGCCTTATTTACAATATTATGTCAGTCGTTAGAAAAAAAAATTTTTTTTAGAAGTTCTTTGTAATAATTTCTCACATTTAAACTTTTTCAAGATGGCAGTGGTCACTATATTTAGGGTAAAAAGGATTATATATTATATATTCTGCATACATGTTAAAGGTGGACCAAAAGTTAGAAAGTAATATTAGCTCCTTTTTATTATTAAAATATCAATCTTGACAGACAAGGTCACAAAAAATAAAAAAATTCTGGGTGGAGTGCCATCCATAATTTTGAGGAATGTCCTAATGATCAATTACACTCGTTTGTTTTCCACTTCCTATCTTCAAAAATAAATTTTCATACGCACTGCACTTCTTGTGGTAAATTGTGTTATCATGCGTGACAAAGCTATCAAGAGCTCTCTTCCAGTTAGTAAAATATCGGTTTACTAATGCTCCCAACTGTTGATACTCACCTTTTCGACCTTGTTCGGCAATAAATAAAACATACGTTTTACACAACGCACCTTCCAGATGTTGCGAATAACAAACCAAGGAAATCTTTTAACCCATGAAATCTGTAATTTAAGATTTCGTTTAGAATTTCTGGGAATCTTATAACGTTTTGGAGGAACCCATGGTGAGGTCAGACGCTTTTCTTTCATTAAATCAGTCATTAGCCTTACACACAAACAGTCCTATATCACATTCACTACTATCAGAATTCTTGAAAATATCTTTAGATTTGGTGGTTTTTGTGGATAGAGTTGGAATTGATTCAGTTAGCAACAATGTTTCAATTGTTGAGTTTAAATTAGCGGGTTAATCACATGTATCTACATTATCACTTTGGTTCCTTTTGACAAAATAGTTAATTGAAGTAGCCTGTATTTTCAGGCTAGATTGCTCCATTTCTTATTTTTAAATATTAACTGATATTCAGGGCTTATTCAACCATAAACACTATTCAAATAAACAAAATTAGCTTTTCACAAGTTATTCAGTAAGTATTTATAATCATGATTCAAACACCAAGCATAAACTCAAGTAAAATTTAAATTAAGTTTATATGCACAAACACACCTTTTCAAACAAACTTCGACATCAAGCATCCGAAATGTTGGGTGTTAAAATTTAAACTGCTGCTTATTGTGAGTGTGTCTCTCTCTGACTGAACACAAACTGTATACTTCAACACTGCTTCAACAATGACTATTCTTTTATTAGGTGTGGAGGGGAACAGACAACACAACAGTTTTAAGTTTGTTAACTTCCTAGAATCTCTATTAATTTCATGTAAGTACGTTTTAAAATATTTCTTCCACTGAACATTGCAATGATATATATTTTTAGTTTTTAAGTTTTTTACAGCTGCGATTATTAGTAAATTTTTTAGCAAAGTCAGTGTTAACATGTAGCAACCAACTCATTCTAGGTTTTATACAAATATAATATAATTATTTGTTGCATATATGTCAACTTTATTACATACCAAAAACAAATAAATAGTTGTGCTAGCTGGTTTAACTGTGCTTTGTTACTTTCTTGGAAACAGACTCTCTTTCCACCAAGGTTTGGCTGGCCAGTTGTGTAAACAAAAGTAAGGCATTAGCGGATTTGGAAATTCCGGAGTTGGAATGGAAATAACAGGAGTTGACATTTCTTGGAAATGTAGGTCGTAATAATGAAAATAATCAATAGATTTGAGAATTAAGTCACAGCTAAGCTTTAAATACATTTTTACTCCTTGACACTTGATCTAAGAGAGCTAACAACACCCTCAGAAAGCAAAGTACCGGGTATAATATTACAAAAACATAACAATATGAACATAAATTTTTAATCTACCTTAATTATTATATTTTTGTTAGGCAGCAGGGTTTGAACCCCCAACCTCACATCGATACAGCCGTAAGTGAAATCTATTTAATGTTGACAAAACTCGTAACCTGCCACGCAAAATACAATTTATTCCAGGTCCGTGTATTATTATTGTTCGATATAAGAGCGTTGACAACCATGTGTAATATTATTATCTTTGCTGTTGAGCTCCAGTTTGTCCACTGTTCCTTAAATCCTTATTCCCGCATCGCACTTCGCACATAGAAAGCAAAGATGGATACGTATGAAAGTATCCTACTTGTAAAGTCTGAAGTATTTGTTTTTAAAATACCACCTCGTACCACCAATAGAGGATATAGGTAAGTTGATCACAATTCATCTTTTTTAAATGAAGTTAAAAACTCAAACCTTGTGCTGGTGTTTGAGTAAAAATGTGAATTATTTTGACATTTGCTCTACTGGACCAATGTTCGGCTTTCCAAGAACTGTAGTTTACGTGGATCTTTTTTTTTTTATGTTGAGTGGGTGTCAAATTAAATGGGCCTACGCTATTTCAATATCTACACCGGAAATGTCATATGCCACGGGCTTTACACCCTACATTATATCGCTTATCCTTATCAAATCCCAAGATCCTGAAATAAATATCTTTTGCATCTCTTTTTAAAACTTAAAATAGAAGAATTGACCGGTAGCTTCATTAAATGATTCTTTATTTTAGGGCAGCAGATTGGAATCTTGCTGAGCCCCAGTGGACTGGCAGACTTCGATTAGTTGCCAAAGGAAAAGAATGTGTTCTTAAGCTCGAAGATAAAACAACTGGAGAGTTGTTTGCAAAATGTCCAATTGAGACATATCCTGGTGTTGCTGTTGAATCCGTGACAGATTCGTCTCGATATTTTGTATTACGAATTCAAGATGATAATGGTAAAAGTGAAAGTGAGAAAATAAATACTACTTGGTCTGTTTTAATTCAATTTAAAAGTTTTACTAAGTTTAATTTGGGATCTTAGCTTAGAAATCTATTCTTTAGATTTATGGTGCTTAAAAAAACTAAAGGCCCTAACATACACTCTGTATCCGTAGGTCCGTGGTCCGTAAGAAATTGGTGCTACAATATCAGATTGCTCTGGCCACATAGTCCTTATCTGTAAGTCCTTACTACATATGTGCCCAACTTTTAACTTTCTACGGACCCGTTTATACGGACTACGAATCACAGCCGAGTAAATATGCCCATGCACCTTGAAATAAAGAAAGAATAGCATTGATAGAATCCGTCGCTTTGAAAATGTATACAAAATGAAAAGATATATTTTTCTAAAAATCTAAACACCCCGGGAAGAGCGGCTTATAAGAAAGTGTTCAGAAATATTGGCTTTGCTTTTTTAGGTTCAACACCCCTATTATTTGATTTATACTCCATTTACTAGCGTCATTAAATTTTTTGTAATTGATAAATTATGGATACGAGTGATTTTTCATCCAAAATATTAGTAGGCCTACATCTGTTTAGCATTTTCAGGCTATTGCAAACGCTTATTATTTTAAGTTAGATAGTTAAAATAAAGTTATAAATATATATCTTGTGATTGTTCCTAACCTATACTTTAATATAAATACTGGAAGTTTTCTCAACAAAGTTGTTTTTGGTTTCTTTGATCAGCTGACTGCTTGATTTACGCTCTGTGCTGTAGACTATTTTCTTTCGAATTTTTTGATTGGATGAAGTCTCTTACTATCTCATTGGTTGAAATGGTCACGTGATTATGGATATTGAGATTGTAATCGCGGGTAGAATTTCTTATGGACCAGGAGCACAGAGTACGGACTACGAACCTACGGATACGGAGTGTGTCTGGGCCTTTATTCACAGAGCACTTATTTAGGTCATGGACAAGGTAAATTTATACAAATTTAACTTTATGGAAGTGAATTTTAGATCCTCTGATGAACATAATTTTTAGCTAATCATAAGAGTTTTAAAAGCCAATTTTTGGTGAAAAATAAGTTTTTGAGAAATTAACAAAACTTAAATTGAAAGGAAACATTTTCCCAAGTTTATTGTACATAATGAATTGAAAGGAAATCTGTTGAAGAGGGAATGGGAGGAAATGTACAGCCAATCATTTTTATCTGTTAACTTGGATATCGATGGTTCTAAGTTGCAATTAAAAAGTTGCAGCCAAATGTTATTTAGTCTTCAAATGTTTTTAAAAAGTAAATATTTTAGAGTGATAAGCACCTCTGACAAGACATCTTGTGAATGTGAGGAATGCCAGGTCTCCACCGTGGTTCGGATTCCACGTTAAACTGTAGGTCCTTCATTTCATCTCGCAATCACCCTACCATTACACATTAGCGTAAGTGCGTATAACCCGAACTGGTAGTAAGACGCGGTGCTAATAATAATAATAGAGTGATAAGAGGGGCTGGAGACCTTATTGTCCATTTATGGGCGCCCATGGTCCTGGGCTGTATACATGTCAATAATACATTATTTTTTGGCATTATAAAAACATTTCACTACTAAGCTATGAGTGGCTAAAAACATAAGACATGATTTAATTACTCCTTTGAAATACAGTGTCTAGTAACTTATAATAAAAAATAGCCTACACCAAGACATATATTGGGTCTGGTACTTTTTATCTGTCCCATTTTAGGCTCTCTTTCATTTTTATGATACAATGTTCAGGCTATATATTTTATTAACTTTATCATGCACACTTAATAGTACGTAAAATCAAATGACACCAAGAAATTCTTTACACTTTTATTAAATACCATATTTAAATAAAACTTCACAACACTTCACCAAAATCACTTAAATATTGACGATGATGACATAACACTTTCCTCTGATCCTGCGCACTGTGTGGATGATGTCATCCCATGATGCTTTGTGTTACACTCATGATATTGTGTAGTGCGCACTAAAATGGCTATGGCATCATTGTATTTGATATGTGCCGTCCATGTTTAATTATTACATTGGATAGTTTATTTTATCTATACGGTAATTATAAATTTAATTTACTAACACATGAAAGGTTAGGTTAAGCTTGGTTGGGAAAGTGTTATAATAATTACTAACATGTATATTTTACTTTGTCTAATTTAGCCATTATGGATACTTGTGCTCCCCTACATTGAGTCAAATCGCTTTACTACAGTGGACTTACCACTTCTATGGTTTTACATGACAATTAGCAGAAGCTAGCAATTGGTATCAGTAATGCCAACATTGTCTAAAAGTAACTTTTGTCACCATATTTGGAAATAACTATTATTTTCTAAATACTATTAGTATCATTAAAAATATTATCAATCACTTTTAACAATACTTCCCCAAAGATTATAGTATAATTTTACTTTCCATAATCAAATTTAAGAAAAAAAAGTCTAGTAATTTCATTTTAGTTTTTCTTTTAACTCTTGTGGTAATGACAGGTTTAATAGAGCGTGAAATTTTACATTTAATGGTATTATTATATTCAGTTATTAATATTTTTATAACTGCCCTCTTATATCTTTAACATAAATAAATGGTTTGTAATAATAAAGAGGAAAAAACATTCAAAATGTTTGTGAAATAATATAAAGTTTAAATTTGGTAAACAAGAGAATTAACATATTAGCCGCGTAATCGACAACAGTCCTCTTTTTTCTTCGTCATAAACCGGCAGCTTTTATCCAGTGGCCATATTTGTTTTCAGCATATAAGGCCACTTTTAACGTTATCTTGCTTTTAATAATTAATTTGAATTAAACTGCAAAAGAAAACTTCAATCCAAGCAAACAACCAAACGGTTGTTCACATAACCAAAATCTAACTATTTTAAAATACATTATAACAGTGAATTATCGTGTAAAATAAATTTAATAAAACCATGTGCGTGAATCAACAAGTTGAAGAACAAAATATTTTATAGTTTAGTATTATTGATTTGTATTTAGACGTGTCTATGCTACCTGTTAATAATTTTATTACAAATTTGAATAGTACATTGTCTGTTTTGAATATTAATTCAGCTAGTTAGTAATCTGTGTGCTCTTTTGTGGATATTATTTCAGTGTGTGAGCGTGTTATCCTCAGTAAATAAACTGTTTTTTGGTGATCTTTGAATAATTATTTATCTAATATAACCTTAAAGCATGTGATAAATAAAATAGCTATTGTTTCTCAGTAATTGATATACATTATTAAAAAATTTAAGTCCATCAAAACTATAAAATAAATCTTTTAACCCCAAGATTGTGTTGTGTTGTACTCTAAGCTAAACCTCGAGTTTTAGAATTTTTATAGTAGGTCTATTCCAAAAAAATCTGTGAAGTGTAATAAAAATTACTTGTGAGTCTTTCACCAGTGTTGATTAAATAAATACCAGGCTAAGACTTCAAGTTATCAGTTATTGTATTTTTATTAGAGACTTTATAACTGTTTAAGAGGAGTGAATCTAAAATAGATTTTTGTTAATTCCATATTATGTCCCTCAAAGCGACGTTGGTAAGTTTGTTTGTTTATTAATTGTCTTTTACAAAATCATGAATATAACAGTAATTTATCATAGATTTTCATACAACTTGAGTCTCAAGTTTTCTTCATGGTTCTTTAATTTCATTTTACGTTGTCCGTGATTATGATATTTTTATTCCAATACATGTTGGAAGAATATAAATCAGCATAATTCTAATGGCTGATTATCACAAGGAGTAATGGGATTGAACCCAGATAAGGCTTAGATTTTATAAATAACCTTAAAATAAAAATTATTATATTTTTTATAAACGTTGTAACTAGAATATTTTCATTACTTTATTAAATCTTATTGGGAGATGCTAACCCACTAATTCAACTTTATTACCTAATTTACAACCCTGTTGATTTTTAAACTAGTTGTTTTTGTCCTTAATTTGTTATATCCAAGTTTTGTAAATAAATTTTAATATTTTATATTTGTATTTTAGCCTTGTCGTCAATCCATGTTTTAATTCAGTTGATGTTATATCACTTTATTAAAAAATATTAAACATATGCCATTTTGAAGCTCATTAAAAGCAAAATAAAATCAATCTTTTGAATATTAAAAGTCACTTAATTCATATACCAATTTTAAAACTATCTAATTCATTAAATTGTAAAGCTATATATTTTGTTATAGCTATTCCTGAGTTTTCTATCTAAGTTCTAAGTTTATTAACACTCCTTACTTTAAACTACTTTGGAATGTTTTCTTAAACATATTATTATATACTACTATCATCATCATCATCGTCATTATTATTATTCTTATTATTCTTATCACCGCGTCTTACTAATACGCACTTACGCTAATGTGTAATGGTAGGGTGATTGTGAGATTAAATGGAGGACCTACAGTTTAACGTGGGATCCGAACCACGGTGGAGGCCTGGGCATTCCACACATTCACAAGTTGTGATTAATATCGTCTTGTCAGAGGTGAAGGAAGGGTTTGGCAATCAGATAAATTTGTGCCGGGACCGAGGAATGAACCCCGGACCCCAGCACAGAAGTCTTGACACTCTAACCTTAGACCGCCAGGTCACCAATATGTTGTAATACTGTTAAAAAGGTTTATAACTTTTTTTTCTTCTCTGTGTAGTAAAAGACATTCAGATTTTACACATTTATAATGTTGTTATAATATTAATATTAACAAAAAAAAAATTGGATTCTTTTTTATTAATTTTTTTTTATTCATTACAATAAAAATTAATATGGGACTAAATGCTATTTTTTTTAAATTATATTCTTGAAAAAATTAATAATACTAGGCCATCAACATATCAAGGTCAATAATATATAGAAAATAAATAAAACAGTCATATAGGTTTCTTGTATGGATCCAAAATTTAACTGTCAGAAGTGACAGCTGTTAAACACATGTTTTTGCAGATCATATGGTTTGGCGCAGGGATACATAATTTGGTCTAGTAACTTTTCAGAGCTGTCAGCTGTCAGTCAGCACCAAAGAAGTGGTGTGGGACCTATAACTTAAATTTACTACGAAGTAAAGTTAATTGTGGTCGCTCTAGGCAGTTTTTACGCCTTCATAAAGAAGATAGGCTTATAAATATTATGTTGTTTGGGGTTTAGTGTTCTGTGTCCAAATAGTTAAAGAATCACTTAGATGATTGGAACTTTTTCTTATTTAGTTAAAATAAAACTTTTAGTTCAAATCGATTCAACTTGTTTAAATGTTTGGAATAATATATGGCTGATATCAATATTATTGGTATTTTAAGGAAGAAATGCTTAAGAATGGGACGGATAAAACGTATTACCTATAGACCTACCCCAGATATTTTACAAACTGTCTTGTTTTTACTTTAATAATTATGAACTAATTCTTTCCTAATCCAAAAGTTTTATTTGTGAATGCCATATTTATTATTTTTAATAGTGTTTTTGTTGGAAAAACCTGTAAATCCACAGTATGGATGTACAAGGCCCATATATATATATATATATATATATATATATATATATATATATATATATATATATATATATATATATATAAAAGCCCGATTGTGCTCTTAAATATACATATATGTATGGGCCTTGTACATATATAAAATTGTACCATACTGTGCAATTAGGCTTATTTTAAAGAGCTTTTATGTATGTATGTATTTGTATATATACATACACACATAAAAGCCCTTTAAAATAAGCCTGATTGTGCTCTTTGGAGTGGGAATGAGGGAGGTAGAATTTATGAATGTACCTGAACTAGTTTAGAGGGTGAGTGGAAAATCATATAATTCAGTATACCCAGCCAAGATGGCATTCCCATCACCAGCATACTAGACTGGACTCGCTGGACGGTTAGTTAAAGTGCCCCCTCGATGTGGGTAATTAGTAGGATATTATTACATCCTACCATTCAAAAAATGGTGTGCCATTTTGTCTAGTATTGTATTTTGAGCATCATTGTTGTGCACTTTCTATCCACAATCTATCTTTCTATAGTTTCTCCAGGCTAATACTAAATCATTTCCTTCAAAACTCTCTCTTGCTGATATTTAACTACATTAGGCTATTAGGCCTACTTTCTGTTATTAGTGATTTGAACTGCTACGGAATTAATCAACAACGAATCCATTGCATTTTCCATTACACACATCAATGAGTAGAGCCCCGGAAAAGTGTCGTACAAAGATGGAATCAAGTTATTTTTCCTTTGATTGTTTTTAGATAAGATTTACAATGTTTTTTGAAAAGTAAAATGAAAAGAGATGGTCTTTGTTTCATGAAATCCTCCTATAAAACGAAATAACACACTTTAAAAAAAAATTAAGAAAAAATTAAGCAGAAATTTTGATCTTGCTGTAATTTGATTAGTATTTTGCTGTAGTGTAAGCTAACTTTAGGATACAAAATGGTGAAACTTGCAGAAAAACTTGACCAAGAACTTCAAAGCAAATATATAAGGTTTCAATAATAAATTTTAATTTTGTATATATTGTCTCAATATGTAACTAATACTTAAACACCTCAGATAATATTTAATTTTGAATAAACACGATATAACACTGAAAAGTGAGATTTAAAAAACAAAATTTAACTAAAAATAAAATCCATTTTCACGGGTCTCTATCACTGAGTTATCTTTTTCCTTTGAAAACTAGACTTTCCTTTCCCACCCATCTAGGCTGCAGGCATATTAATTCATGTTAATCAGGTAGGGATGAGTAAGATAGAATTTGGAAGAATTGTAAGTACTCGCGGGAGAGAGGCAGAGCCTGGTAGGATTTTAACTCTTATTACTCGTAAACTGGACTAGATGACTGGGACATTCAATCATCTGGAGAAAATAGCATTAACAATAAGTGGAATGGTTTTATAGGTGATATTTTAAATAAAGTTCATGAAATATAACTTTGTCTGTAACAAATCATCAACCTCAGTGGTCATGGTGTGAAGTTCCCACCCCAGGACCAATATTTGGGGGTTCAAACCCAGCCAGGGTTGACAAATTTTTCTTTAGCAATAAAATTCATAGCACAACTTCCTTCAGAGGGTTTTGTAAAGCCATTGGTCCTGTGTTGATTGTGGCGTGTAAGAGACCCTTGGTAGGTGGGAAAATACCTTTCCAGGCAAAATTATAGGCCCTTTCACTCTAGCTGATAGAAATTCTTATGTTCTGATATAATCAAGCAATTCAGAAATTGCATGTTAAATACTTCAAATAAATTTAAAAAGTACCTAGTAAATAGATCCACAAACCTTGAGTCCAAACACAAAAAACATATTTTAATAATTGATTTTAACTAATACTAATGCTATTTGAACGGCCAATTTACTTTTTTCTTAGTTACAGATATTTCTCTTTAAAAGTATGAAAGATACACACAAAAGAATGTTGAACATAAGTTGTGTGGTTTCAAGGGTAAAAGGGGACTGTATTATTTATTTTTAATTTGGTGGACACTTTCGAGGTTATTTCAAGGAACGTTTGGTTTTTATAAATGTAAATCTTTATTATTTTTAGTGGCATCTTATTCTATGCACAAAAAATAACAACACTTTTGTGCAAGACATTTTCTTATTCGATCTCTATTTTCAAAGATGGGGAGGTATTTTGGGAGATCTCCTTTTCGATGCATCTTATAACCTCCATAAACACAAATGCTGCTATGATCAAATACCTTACTTACATAGTTCTAAAGTTACCCATTGATACTCTTCTAACTTTTTAAAGTTGTTAACTGGTAGTGCTAGAATTGATATTCTACTAGCAACATACATATACAAGAAGTGAGGAAAAAGCGCAGAAAAGATAATTATTTATTGCACAAAAATGGTGACAGTGGTTATTTATGTGGAACTTGTCAAAGACAGAAAACTATGCATAACAACACCTATGTCGCTTCCTACCACCCCCACCCTCCTTATCATTATTTATAAGCCAATTTGTCAATCTATCGAATAATGGGAGTAGAAGAAGATAGTAAAACTCTCTGCATTGATGGTTTTTAAAAACTAATTAATAAAATGTGGTGTAGAGAGTTAATCGGTAAAATACTATAAAAGTTATAGCAAACCATTCTTGAATATGTTTCTATTGGTGAACAACTCCACCTCGTTCTGGAAAGGAACTTCATAAGTCCAGTCCTTACCTTCAACTATCCAAAACCTCTTTACACTCTCCAAGGGCTCTCTGAAAACAAGAATCCTGCATGATGTTTTGCTAAATGTATTATACTGGTATGTGAATACACACAAGCATAGCTGACTATAAAAACATATGTGTAAACTTATTGTGGACTGTTCTAATAGCTTGGCTGACTCAATCATTCATTGTTACAAGGGAACTGTGTCTCTTTTGTAACATACCTATGTCCTATTGTTACTAGACACTTACTCAGACTTTCATTGTTACAAGGGAACTGTGTCTCTTTTGTAACATAACTATGTCCTATTGTTACTAGACACTTACTCAGGCTTTCATTGTTACAAGGGATCTGTGTCATCTTTTGTAACATACCTATGTCTCATTGTTACTAGACACTTACTCAGGCTTTCATTGTTACAAGGGAACTGTGTCTCTTTTGTAACATACCTATGTCCTATTGTTACTAGACACTTACTCAGGCTTTCATTTGTTTACAAATGGGATATCTCATGTGGTCTCTTTTGTAACATACCTATGTCCTATTGTTACTAGACACTTACTCAGGCTTTCATTGTTACAAGGGAAACTGTGTCTCTTTTGTAACATACATATGTCCATTGTTACTAGACACTCAGGCTTTCATTGTTACAAGGGACTGTGTATCTTTTGTAACATACCTATGTCTATTGTTACTAGACACTTACTCAGGCTTTCATTGTTACAAGGGAACTGTGTCTCTTTTGTAACATACTATGTCCTATTGTTACTAGACACTTACTCAGGCTTTCATTGTTACAAGGGAACTGTGTCTCTTTTGTAACATACCTATGTCCCATTGCTCCCAGACATTGACAACCTAAAAAGGTAAATAAATCTAGCCCAGATAACAGATACATCAATGAAAATGTATTGTTCTAATAATATTAGTCCTTCCAAATATATAAAACAAGAAGTCTGCACAAAATCATAAAAACATGTTGAGGAGAACTGTAGGGCTGGATACCAACAATATTACTAATCTCACTACATAGAAACAACCTCATTCAAAAGCAAACAAATTTCAACACAAGGGGCAATCGAGTGAAAATGCCTCAAATGCCAATATCAAGCAAAATGTAGGGGAGAAGCCCCAATTGTCTGAAGGACACTCATGTTAATAAGGGACAGCTGGTCTTTTTAAGGGCTAAATACATCAGCACATGTCAAATCTAATCAGTAGACATACCACTCCAAGGATGGATTGTCCTAAGAGACATATTCAGATTTCTGTTTGTAAGTCATGCCCAGACACCAGGTAAAAATTATTATAATCACAATCGGCCATTTTAAGGTGTACCAGAAAGTACTCCTCTTGGGTGAAGCCTTTAACACCAACTCTAAGCTGCCAAAGTAGACCCATGAGATAGTCTTTAAAATCGAGACACCTGACTTTCAAAGATATAATTCTAAATGTCTTATAACCAAAAATTTTAATAATCATACAAAGCAAAATTTCTTAGAAAAAAATTCAATGTAGGCCCATAGCTTCAAGGTATTTAAAATTGAGGATAAAAGAAATTAATATTAATCCTTGTTTTGGCGAGCATATTCATTTTGAGACGACCAGAGCACAATCTATTAAAAATACGAGGAATATAAATTATCCAAAGTTTTCCTAGTCTTGGATGGGGTTTGAATTCCAGGAGAGTTGTTTCCTAAATGGTTTCCCAATTTTACCCTTAAAATGCAGGTATAGCTCTAAATTCTACGTCCCTTATCGACAGGTGGTGTGACACGGTGAAAACCACACACATGGTGCCACATGAACAGACGAAACATTCAGACAACCATTGCAACCTTCCATAAACATATGTTTGCTACAAATATGTACCCACATAATTCAATCAAATAAATTATTATTATAATTAAAAGAATCACACTCTACTAAGTTTAAACTTAAATTAAAACTGGCGAACATCCACTGCTAGAAAAACAATATAGAAATCCAAACAGTCAAACCACAATTATTTTAGACAACAGCAACTTGCAGGCTTTCTTAATATTTTAAACTACTTAAAACCAACTAAATCTATTTACTTGAGAAATATGAAAATACACTTATCATTATCATGTAAAATATTCCCCGCTAACAATTTTAAACAAAATCGTAGACTAGATATTTTCAAAAATATTCAAAATTTACAATTTGCATTGAAGCAATATTTGATTTATTTTGATGAAAAAAAGTTTTGCTTTAATAACTGAAAAAACATCTAACTTTTCTTGCATCCCCTACATTTTCACCTTAAACCAAATTTTACCCCAAAAACCAGTATACATTGCTATTGTTCATATCAAACAAATCTTGGTTATGCATTTTAATCAAAATTGTTAATGCCATTTTCAAAAATATTTTGAATTAGAAAAACTTCTCAGTAATTTAATTTACCCTTAATTTGCGAGCTAGGTTCAAAATAAAAAAAAATATCCTGATGTATAACTTAGACCTACAAAACCTAAATATCAAGTTTGAATAAGATTGGTTTTGGACTTGTGGCCAAGATCAAACAGACAGAATTGTTAAAAACACTTTTTTGAGTTTGGTTTCACCTAAAATGTAACGATTGATCATAATCTCAAAATAATAATAATCATCATCATCATCATCATCATCAACTGTTTCCAGCTTGTAGCTGGGTCGATTTAGTAAAATGCCTCCATTTTCCTCTCTCCTTCCACCATTCTTCCTCCTTTAATTTATTTTATTATTCTCCTCTCACTTTTAACACTTTCTATTATCCACTCCTCCGATCTCTTTATTTGAATCCTCTCTTTTTACAGCCTCATTATATGCCCATACCATCTCGAGTCTTGCTTCCTCTACTATCTCATATACTCCCTGTACCCCCATTCTTTTCCGGATAACTTTATTCCTGATCTTGTTTCTCCTCGTGACAGCTAACATGCTCCTCACATAATTCATTCCCATGGCCTCCACTTTCCTTGTATCTCTTACATTCAATGTCTTATGTTTTTACTGCATATGTGACAATGGGTGTACAACACTTCTTTACTCTTCAAGGGGACTTCTCTTCTCCATAGCAGGTCTCTTACACACCTATAGACCAACTCTTCCTGCTGTACTCTTCTCCATAGTAGGTCTCTTACACACATATAGAACAACCTTCCCTGCTGTCCTCTTCTCCATAACAGGTCTCTTACACACCTATAGAACAACCTTCCCTGCTGTCCTCTTCTCCATAACAGGTCTCTTACACACCTATAGAACAACCTTCCCTGCTGTCCTCTTCTCCATAACAGGTCTCTTACACACCTATAGAACAACCTTCCCTGCTGTCCTCTTCTCCATAACAGGTCTCTTACACACCTATAGAACAACCTTCCCTGCTGTTCTCTTCTCTATAGTAGGTCTCTTACACACCTATAGAACAACCTTCCCTGCTGTCCTCTTCTCCATAGCAGGTCTCTTACACACCTATAGAACAACCTTCCCTGCTGTCCTCTTCTCCATAACAGGTCTCTTACACACCTATAGAACAACCTTCCCTGCTGTACTCTTCTCCATAGCAGGTCTCTTACACACCTATAGAACAACCTTCCCTGCTGTCCTCTTCTCTATAAAAGGTCTCTTACACACCTATAGAACAACCTTCCCTGCTGTCCTCTTCTCTATAGTAGGTCTCTTACACACCTATAGAACAACCTTCCCTGCTGTCCTCTTCTTCATAGTAGGTCTCTTACACACCTATAGAACAACCTTCCCTGCTGTACTCTTCTCCATAACAGGTCTCTTACACACCTATAGAACAACCTTCCCTCTGTCCTCTTCTCCATAACAGGTCTCTTACACACCTATAGAACAACCTTCCCTGCTGTCCTCTTCTCCATAACAGGTCTCTTACACACCTATAGAACAACCTTCCCTGCTGTCCTCTTCTCCATAACAGGTCTCTTACACACCTATAGAACAACCTTCCCTGCTGTTCTCTTCTCTATAGTAGGTCTCTTACACACCTATAGAACAACCTTCCCTGCTGTCCTCTTCTATATAGTAGGTCTCTTACACACCTATAGAACAACCTTCCCTGCTGTCCTCTTCTCCATAACAGGTCTCTTACACACCTATAGAACAACCTTCCCTGCTGTCCTCTTCTCCATAACAGGTCTCTTACACACCTATAGAACAACCTTCCCTGCTGTCCTCTTCTCCATAGCAGGTCTCTTACACACCTATAGAACAACCTTCCCTGCTGTCCTCTTCTCCATAGTAGGTCTCTTACACACCTATAGGACAACCTTCCCTCCTGTCCTCTTCTCCATAACAGGTCTCTTACACACCTATAGAACAACCTTCCCTGCTGTCCTCTTCTCCATAACAGGTCTCTTACACACCTATAGAACAACCTTCCCTGCTGTCCTCTTCTCCATAACAGGTCTCTTACACACCTATAGAACAACCTTCCCTGCTGTTCTCTTCTCTATAGTAGGTCTCTTACACACCTATAGAACAACCTTCCCTGCTGTCCTCTTCTCTATAGCAGGTCTCTTACACACCTATAGAACAACCTTCCCTGCTGTCCTCTTCTCCATAACAGGTCTCTTACACACCTATAGAACAACCTTCCTGCTGTCCTCTTCTCTATAGCAGGTCTCTTACACACCTATAGAACAACCTTCCCTGCTGTCCTCTTCTCCATAACAGGTCTCTTACACACCTATAGAACAACCTTCCCTGCTGTCCTCTTCTCCATAACAGGTCTCTTACACACCTATAGAACAACCTTCCCTGCTGTCCTCTTCTCCATAGCAGGTCTCTTACACACCTATAGAACAACCTTCCCTGCTGTCCTCTTCTCCATAACAGGTCTCTTACACACCTATAGAACAACCTTCCCTCCTGTCCTCTTCTCCATAACAGGTCTCTTACACACCTATAGAACAACCTTTCCTGCTGTCCTCTTCTCCATAGCAGGTCTCTTACACACCTATAGAACAACCTTCCCTGCTGTACTCTTCTCCATAGTAGGTCTCTTACACACCTATAGAACAACCTTCCCTGCTGTACTCTTCTCCATAGTAGGTCTCTTACACACCTATAGAACAACCTTCCCTGCTGTACTCTTCTCCATAGTAGGTCTCTTACACACCTATAGAACAACCTTCCCTGCTGTACTCTTCTCCATAGTAGGTCTCTTACACACCTATAGAACAACCTTCCCTGCTGTCCTCTTCTCCATAACAGGTCTCTTACACACCTATAGACAAACCTTCCCTGCTGTACTCTTCTCCATAGTAGGTCTCTTACACACCTATAGAACAACCTTCCCTGCTGTCCTCTTCTCCATAACAGGTCTCTTACACACCTATAGAACAACCTTCCCTGCTGTCCTCTTCTCTATAGCAGGTCTCTTACACACCTATAGAACAACCTTCCCTGCTGTCCTCTTCTCCATAACAGGTCTCTTACACACCTATAGAACAACCTTCCCTGCTGTCCTCTTCTCCATAACAGGTCTCTTACACACCTATAGAACAACCTTCCCTGCTGTCCTCTTCTCCATAGCAGGTCTCTTACACACCTATAGAACAACCTTCCCTGCTGTCCTCTTCTCCATAACAGGTCTCTTACACACCTATAGAACAACCTTCCCTCCTGTCCTCTTCTCCATAACAGGTCTCTTACACACCTATAGAACAACCTTTCCTGCTGTCCTCTTCTCCATAGCAGGTCTCTTACACACCTATAGAACAACCTTCCCTGCTGTACTCTTCTCCATAGTAGGTCTCTTACACACCTATAGAACAACCTTCCCTGCTGTACTCTTCTCCATAGTAGGTCTCTTACACACCTATAGAACAACCTTCCCTGCTGTACTCTTCTCCATAGTAGGTCTCTTACACACCTATAGAACAACCTTCCCTGCTGTACTCTTCTCCATAGTAGGTCTCTTACACACCTATAGAACAACCTTCCCTGCTGTACTCTTCTCCATAGTAGGTCTCTTACACACCTATAGAACAACCTTCCCTGCTGTCCTCTTCTCCATAGCAGGTCTCTTACACACCTATAGAACATCTCTCCCTGCTGTCCTCTTCTCATTAAATCCACTCTGCTTTCCACCTTTCTCCACAATCATGCTTTCAAGGTATTTTATTTACACTCTGCACTTTTCTCAGCTCTACTCCATTCAACTTTATAGCCTCTTCCTTGTCATTTGCTATCCTAAATTTCATTCCACACTCTTTCACTTCCTCATTCTATTCTTGTAATTATTCCTGTACTTATTCTTCTTTCTCCCCCCATACCATCAAGTCATCAGCAAATTTTTTTTTACACATTTACAATACTTTCTCTTTATATGAGAAAATAATAACAGAAAATAAATTGTCATTCAATATGTTTATAAGCTATACACTTAATATAATAATACAGCTTTAATGGTGAAGCTAAGAGCCATTTACCTGGGACAGTGGATAACATCAGCATTTACCAAACTTAAAGCCAGTTCAGCTTTAAAACAAATCACTTGAAAAGTTGAAAAAAAAAGTATTTTAAGGATTTGAATCTCAAATCCTCAAATATCCTATAGGATTTGAGGTTCCATTCATATTTATAACTAATAAAAATCATTGAAAGCACTGAGAAACAAAAATATTATATATTTTCTTGTTTATTATTGCACTTAAATTTAGAAAGTACCAAGTTAAGTAATCAAACAATTATGTTTGCAATCCTGTAGTCTCGCACATAAATTTAGATCTAAATGCTGTGACAAGTATTTTTGCTTTGTAAACAGGGAGGTCAGCATTCATAGGTGTTGGATTTTCTGACCGTTCAGACAGTTTTGACCTAAATGTGGCTCTGCAAGACCATTTCAAATGGCTCAAAAAATCTGAAGAAATTGAAAAGGAAAAGGATGATCCCAAACAAGAACTGGATCTACGATTCAAAGAAGGAGAAACAATTAAGATAAATATGAAAATTACTGTGAGTTAATATAAGGTAGAATTTTATATTTTTTTAGCAAAACTAGAATTAACTTAAATTTTCAACTACTTGAAATACAGTAATTTTTGGGATTATAAAGTTATTTGATTTCATCCCTCCTCAGTTATTTAAAATTCATTCTTTTAATATTATTTTATTAGGTTTGATTGGGCAAGTAGTTGAAAGCTGATACTACTGAGAATATAATTTAACAACTAAAATATTTATATTAATTGATTTATAATATTTAGTTTGTTTGTAACTTGTATTTCAGAAGAAAGATGGCAGTGATGTGTCGAGTAAGCCCCGGGCGAGACCTGGCTTGTCTCTTGGCTCTGGCATCCTCCCACCTCCTCCTGGAGGTGTCAAGCTAGCAGGGCTCCCGTCAGCTAGCGGGGTTAGTAGGGTGACCCCCACATCCTCACCCTCTCACCAGCCCACAAGCAATGTGGACCTCTTGCTCGACGTGGATCAACCTGCTGCGACCCCTCTTAAAGGCCCAGGAGGCGAGTCGTGGGGAGAATTCGCGAGGGGTGGACAGCACAGGTAAACATCACAACCTTAAAAATAGTTTACATTTTAGTAACAATCAAATTTAGTTACATTTTCTTAAAACTCTACCTCCTAATCCTGATCCATTAGCGAAAATAGTTTATTTGCTATTGGCTACTATTAGTACTAAAGTATATTTGATATAGTCCTTTACTTAGTTCTTAATGCATTTAACTTGAAGTTTACTAAAGATATTCTCTAAGAGGGGATGGGTGAGGTTGGTAGTTAGGGAAAAATGTGCCACCATTTGCCAAGAGAAAGGACAGAGAAAATACAGTTAAAAGTAAAAACCTTAAAAAGAATACCCCCAGCCTCAACATCACAAGGAGGAAATTAGTTTGGATAAATTTGACAACTGGTTTTAGTTTTAAAAACTTAGCGAATCTTCGAGCAAACTTGGCTTTCAAGTGATCGATGATTTGACTGTTTTTTTTGGTCCCATTTTATAGTCAAAATCATTAACCAACCTTTTGTAGGAAGTATATTTTATGAAAATCTGTTCCCCAAAATGTCATTTTTTGTGAAAATGGTTAAAATCAAGAAATCATATATAGTATTTCTTGCCTTTACTTTGAAGCTCTAAACTTAGTACATTCAGCGTTGGTATCAATAGGAAATGTAAAATATATTAGTGACTCCAGTTCTGGGTAGTAGATAATGGGCATTTATTTTAGATAATCTTTTAATTGAGGAACAACTCTTTGAATCACCAAAAGACTTCTCCTATATTTATCCAACAAACATTCATGTAAAGAGGCAGCTCTCCAAACTGGCGGTCCAGTTCTTCTGTAAACACATTGAACAATCTCAGTTTTTAATGCCTTAGTGCTGTTAATCTGTTTGAAATAATAAGAGGAAGTCCTTGCCTGTCAATTTTCGAGCACTATCTTTGGCTATGCTGCTTAATTTTCTAATAAAAATTTCCTTGAGCATGTAATTTTTTAATTTGACAAAATTATCTGCTCTGGTTGTTACAGTTATTATTATTATTTTCAAAAAATCTTAAGTTGAAAAGTTGCTGAAGCTCATTAAAAAAACTTAATGGAATTGTGTGAACAATAAATTTGATTCATTCATCTGTAAACTGTTAGAAAAGAAAATGATTCTGTGCTTGCCTTAAGTTGTTTGATGAAATCTGGGGTCATGAGCTCGAAAAGGCATATCACAGTGCATGCTCATAGTGGGGCAGAATCAATAGCGATTAATATATTCTCTTTATTTGAGTTCAGCAAATAGTTCTACTGCAGCTCCAGTAAATGCATTATCTCATTATCGGTGAAAGGTTTTTTATTCCTAGCCATTACAGGCAAAACTCTAAATGAAACTACAATAGGAACAAACTACGCCTCTAAAAGCCAAACACCACCTAGGAAAAGACACTCACTGGCTTACAGTGATAAAGTTTGTAAACAAAGCCAAGAGTGCAAACCAATTTGTATCTGCGGCCGATGTTAGTCTAAACATGCACTTACCTATCTAACTACTGAATGCTATTTTGCTCCACATTGATTGTATTTTTCTTCAAAAATTTAATAATACTTTAAAACGCTAGAAGAGCAAATAAAATGTATTACTCACTTAACTTAATTATACTTATAAACTTTATTGTTTCTCACTATATTACTTTCAAGCTATGGACAGTATTCTCAAAGTTGTTCATAGTGTGGTACTTTCAAAGTATAGCACATAAAGGTGCATCATGTTGACAACAATAAATTGTCTCATTTCTAATTCTGTGTGAAGCACACTTTTTCTTAGGAAAAAACCATTGAAGTGGTTGGTTTTTGAACAATACCATATAAAATGTTTGCTCCAATAAAAAAACTTGATCTCTCTAAGATTGGTTTTGTCTCACTCATGGTTCATACTTTGATGTTTCAACAAACATTTTTCTTGTTTAAAAGCAATAGTCTGCTTAGGATACAAGTTTGTTTGATTGGCAATGAGCTATACCAATTCATCCATAATGAAATATTCAAACAATTCAAGAGGCTTTGGATTTTTACTTAAATTTGTGTAAATATCCGAATTGACTTCAAAAGGAAATCTTTCTGTATTTGAACCAAACAGCACCATTAACCATTGTTTTGATTTCCTTTGACACACTATTAGCAGAATCACTTAATAGACGATTGTCATCACTTTCCTCAGATTTGATTAGAATTCTTTAGATGCCTTTCCTTTTTAACTCTGGGAGTGTTATAATTTCATTCAAACATCACTGGTAGAGACCATAATGAAGAACAATGTATACATATTTCCAAGCCATAGTCTAAATTGAAACAGGTTTGCTCACTATAATCCTTATAGTTCAAAACGTTCCTAACAGATGGAGGTAGTTGTTAAAAAAGTCTGAAGGTTAAAAGCTGTTGACACAACTTGGGAAAGCTATTTTGATGCTTAAACGTGGCTCACAGAGGTTAAGATAGGTTTTATCTTGTTACACCAAAGCAATTGCCCCATAGCTTCACACAAGACTAATCTCAATACAAGTTTTTTATACTTGATACTGATACCACCATTGTCTCATGATGGTTGATACAGATACCACCATTGCCTCATGATGGTTGATACAGATACCACCATTGTCTCATGATAGTTGATGCAGATACCACCATTGTCTCATGATGGTTGATACAAATACCACCATTGTCTCATGATAGTTGATGCAGATACCACCATTGTCTCATGATAGTTGATACAGATACCACCATTGTCTCATGATGGTTGATACAAATACCACCATTGTCTCATGATGGTTGATACAGATACCACCATTGCCTCATGATAGTTGATACAAATACCACCATTGTCTCATGATAGTTGATACAGATACCACCATTGTCTCATGATGGTTGATACAGATACCACCATTGCCTCATGATAGTTGATACAAATACCACCATTGTCTCATGATAGTTGATACAGATACCACCATTGTCTCATGATGGTTGATACAGATACCACCATTGCCTCATGATAGTTGATACAAATACCACCATTGTCTCATGATAGTTGATACAGATACCACCATTGTCTCATGATGGTTGATACAGATACCACCATTGCCTCATGATAGTTGATACAAATACCACCATTGTCTCATGATAGTTGATACAGATACCACCATTGCCTCATGATGGTTGATACAGATACCACCATTGTCTCATGATAGTTGATACAGATACCACCATTGCCTCATGATAGTTGATACAAATACCACCATTGTCTCATGATAGTTGATACAGATACCACCATTGTCTCATGATGGTTGATACAAATACCACCATTGTCTCATGATGGTTGATACAGATACCACCATTGTCTCATGATAGTTGATGCAGATACCACCATTGTCTCATGATAGTTGATACAGATACCACCATTGTCTCATGATAGTTGATACAGATACCACCATTGTCTCATGATGGTTGATACAGATACCACCATTGTCTCATGATAGTTGATACAAATATCACCATTGTCTCATGATAGTTGATACAGATACTAAAGTTGACAATCCATTAGAGAGGATTAACCACACTGTCATAAATTATTACTGCCCATATTGTTAATTGATTTCATTGTGATTTCTTCTATTTTGCATGGATTTTTTTTAGATATTTATATTTTTTCGATACTCGGTACTATTTCTAACTACCCACTCGACACTCGATACCCCCAAGTATTGAAAGTATCGATCCATATTTAGTTTGTTTACCAAGGATGTGGGGGTGAGTGAAACTTAAAAACTTCTATGTGGCTTCGAAACAAACATCAACTTCGACTTCACTTTGAAACAAATTGACAGCTAAAATACTCCATCTATTTTCTTTTAAAACAATTCTGAGCAGTTTTTTACATTATAAATTAATATTCATATGGACAAAGAACTGAAGTTATTAAATTGAAAGTTAAGTTATAATAACTTGATTTGTTAGATTAACATGAAATAATACAAACAATGTTGCAATAAGACATTTTCCAAGTAATTATAGTGCATTAAGTTATATAAATAACCACAGTGCAATATTTTTCAAGCATAAAAAATTAAACAAAAATATTCAAACTTCGATTCGGCTTCAAGAATATTTCATATATTTGATTTGAGTTCACTTTGAATTGACAAAGTGGACTTCTCACACCCTTACATGAAGGCTCTCACTAGTCCACACACATATGTGAACAGAGAGAAATGTGCAGGTAAAATCTAACCATTGTTTTATCTGATTACCCTTAGTGTGAACTGGGGACTTCTTCTAACAAACATTTATTAACTGTTGTACTACTATTTAGCACATTTTGATCATATTGTCTACCACGATATATATGATAATACATCGCAGTAGACAGGACATTGGAGTGTACTCGTAGGAGTGTAGATATTGCAAGTGTAGCAGAAGGTTCTTCAATGGCTGGACACTTCACTCTCGTGTTAGAATGGGGAGGATCAGGGTTCAAATCTCTGTTGATTATAGTGAGGGTGGTTTTCTGCTTTCCTTTCACGTGTCGTACATGCAGGTAGATTACCTCTAAAATGCTTCCTTCCTCATCCCTACCTATTTAAAGTAACCATATTGTACTGTTGGTTATAGACTGACCTTTAGGTCTATCAACCTTGAAGCTCCGAATAGTGTCATGGAACGAAGTCTATTGGACTAAATTGAAATTAGGAATGAAGTAGTGACCGGGAACGGGAATTTGAGGAACTAAAGCTTTTAATAAACTATTATAAATGAATAATTCAATCTTGGTTTTCATTATTAAATAATTACATCTCTTTGTACCTTTTTTATGTATTTAATTTTTCATTAATATTCATTTTATACTATGTTTTTTTTAAACTGTAAAGTCTTCAACTAAAACACTATTGGCCCTTTCTCCTTATCTTGAAAAACTGGTCTCTGATTGGCCATCTCCTAAGATATGAATTTCCTGATTTGAAAGGAACGCCTTTGTCTCGACCTATTTCGTTTTTGGCTGTAATACTGGTGAGACGTATTTTACTTTCTTCCTTTTTTTTTAATTTTTTGAGATTTTAAATATTTTGAGAATCTTTTCCAAATTAACATGTAGTCGTTTTCCTTTTTTATTTTATTTCTTATTTTAGTATTATGAAGTAAAGTTTCCGTGTAGTTTTATATTTTTATCATGATCTAGTGTTTATTATTAGATAACCTTTGTATTGGAATGTAACGCCAAATTTATCAACCATGTGGCTGGATTTTTCTTTTATGCTATTATTTTTGATCAATCGACATCCTATATATCATGATAGTTAAATAAAAATAATGCTAAAAATTAAATATTTTAGTTGAAGACTAGTTTCTTTATCTTTATAAATATTAATTTTATGTTTGTTTCTATGAGCTTCTGATGGATACATCTTTTGTGATGGGTGTTTGTAACAAATCGGTAAGGTAGTAAATGTAAAATGTTTCCTTTATTGTCTTTAAATTAACCCCACTAAATGTTTTCTTTTATAATCCTTTTTTTTAAATTTAGTTTTTCTCTTAATAAATGATAAATTATAAATCCTTTTGATAAAAAAAAAAGGGGGGTGGGGAATAGTACCAAAACACGTGGTTTCCCACGAGGTTGTTCAAATCACAATCCATTTATTAAAAGGATTTATAATTTATTTTTTTATTAAGAGAAAAACAAAATTTAAAAAGGATTATAAAAGAAAACATTTAGTGAGGTTAATTTAAAGACAATAAAGGAAACATTTTACATTTACTACCTTACCGATTTGTTACAAACACCCATCACAAAAGATGTCTCCATCAGAAGCTCATAGAAACAAACATAAAATTAATATTTATAAAGATAAAGAAACTAGTCTTCAACTAAAATATTTAATTCTTAGCATTATTTTTAAGTAAAATACGTCTCACCAGTATTACAGCCAAAAACGAAATAGGTCGAGACAAAGGCGTTCCTTTCAAATCAAGAAATTCATATCTTAGGAGATGGCCAATCAGAGACCAGTTTTTCAAGATAAGGAGAAAGGGCCAATAGTATTTTAGTTGAAGACTTTACATTTTTAAAAAAACATAGTATAAAATGAATATTAATGAAAAATTAAATACATAAAAAAGGTACAAAGAGATGTAATTATTTAATAATGATAACCAAGATTGAATTATTCATTTATAATAATTTATTAAAAGCTTTAGTTCCTCAAAGTCTGGTTACCTTTAAGAAGAGGCGATCAGTACAATATATACGTATAACCCAAATAGGTGGCAAGACGCGGTAATAAATAAACATTATTGCAAACAATGACTGAAAGTGACTAATGTCAACCTATTCTATCTTTGTATTTCAATATTATCAATAAAAAGTTTCATTAAACGATTGTAATATAGGCTATTTGTCATTCATATGTGTTGTCCACCGAACCTAGAAATGTGTTATATAAACCTTTATGGTTGATTTGTACTCCCAAGGGGTCCTTGAACAAATTCAAATTGGTTGTAGAGTCGACAATATAGGGCAACTACAGCAAAATCCACCCAAAATAGTGTAAATTTATTTATCTTGGCTTATAAGGCACCTAGAAAGGTCATTTTTGTCTTAAATCTATTCAGGTTTTCATCAGGCTTCATTTTTCTCATTTACAAACAAAAGAAAACATGGCAGCCATACTTTGTCCATGAGAGACATTATTACAAATCATACAAAACGCTTATGAATGGCATATTGAGTTTAAAAAAATGGTAGGTACTAATTAAAATTTAAATACAAAATCATTCCTTATTCTGAATTATTGTAACACAAAAAGAAGTAACTGTTACAGTAAATAATAATAATAATAATAATAATAATAATAATAATAATAATGTATTTACTGCCCTAGTCCAAGTTATCAGATTCAGCATATTCAGACTTTTCTTGATCAATTATGATCAAATAGAATTAATTTATATGGAAATTTATGATTTAATTATAATTAGTACACTGTTTCACTCTTTATTTTCCCATTAATCAACTCAGCTATTTTTAAGCATTCTTCATAATTTCTTATTTTTCAATTTATGACATTAGGTATAAAAAATTATACATAATTCATAATATAGTAATTTTAAAAAATCCTTTAAAAAATAAATTGTTGAGTTCCTCGAGTGAGCAAATGCTCTTCGAATTATGTACATACAAACTTTTAAATAAAAAAATCACCTGCTGAACAACCTTCATTCGTTTTGTTAGTGAATGTATTTAAACATCCTTTGCTGGAGCAGTTGCAATATGATGTGCAACTGTGGCAACTGCAAGCCTCATTACCACACAAACTGCCTTGTGACACTGACATTTAAATGTGTCACCATTAGCAGTAACAGGATTTGGGATTCCATCCTTTAAATTTCACATGAATGGATTTATATCATTCGATTCATCTGAGGGCGCATGCCGGTTGCAAGCGTTCCACAACATCACCTAAGATGGGCTCGAAGAACATACTGCAACATGTTGGGGGATGTTGGAGGTAAGGTCGTGATTTTGTGACTTTTCTTCTTGTTAGTAAAGATTCAAATCTAGCAGACTCCAGCGATGTCCCTGGCGATTGACCATATAAGGCAGTGAAGTAGGCTGTAGCAGCCTCCATTAGAGCCTCCGATGTTGCGTCAACTTCTCCCAGCACAACAGCTAATTCATTAAATTCCCCTGCAAGGTTTTCAATGAGTTTACCAAATGGATATGAGGTTGAGTCACAGCCGCTGAGGGCATGCATGCCAAGTAACTGCAGACACTTTGGTCCAAATTTAGCACAGGTGCCGTAAATATCAATCACTGTTCCATCCCACCACTCCATCTACACTCTGGAATCCAGATGTTCCCGATATACCCCATAGACAAGTAGAACAATCATATATGTGTTGTCGCTCACAACACGAATTAACACCATTACCGCAACTTGCAGCATCATGGGTCTCAAACTTGACATTTTCTTCAAGAATGAATGAACGAACCCAACACACTTGCAGTCTTTTTTGTTGCACTTGCTTTTCATTATTGCATTCCTTTTTGGAAGAGGGCTGGTGACGATTTCCCCAGATCGGCATACTCTTTCATTGTCCTTGGCCAATAGAGCTTTGTATTTGTCAAAGACTATGACTTTCTCTGTATCAGGATAGCGAGGCGACTCAAGCGACCCTTGATTGAGGCATTGAGATTGAATGGAGTGCCATGAAGCAGCCAAACAATATGGTAGAACAATTGTGAAATATCACCAATGACAATATCAGGGGCTTCAGGTGAAATATCCATTACACCAAGACCAACGGCGATTTATTTCCTTTCCTATACAATCTTGTGCATCATTGAGTGAAGGAGGCACTGAACAAAGTTTATAAGCAAAGAGGGATTGAAGGTCCATGTTTCGCCTTTGACCAATCATCACTATCTAAAGAAAAATGTTTACCAGATCGACGACTGGCAATACTCTGTCCCAAAAGGTCCATTGTCTTGATAGAACTATTATAAAGGAATGAAACCCATTAAGGAGGCTATCGATGTAGTTATTAGTCATCTGTTCTCCTATGGTCAATTAATCGCACATTCACCTCAGTGAAGGCAACTTTTCCTGTAACTGGATTGTACAAATGAGGTCGATCATTTTCCATTGGATGATGGTACTTATTGACCTCTGCAGCAATACGATCACTATCTTCTACATCCAAGACAAGCCTGTGTTTCAGTTCTTCAGTGTGTTGTTTCTGTACAGGTTGACATGATAGATCAGCACAATAGATATTGTCCATGGTGCACAGTTATAGGGAATACATCAATCCACTCAATCATGAATTCAGCAGACAAGAGCTCTCTTGCCAAGTTTTATGGCAGTTTGCTCACCAAACTGGTTACCCGATACAGCATTCCAATATCCATCCTGAGGACGACAGACAAATGCACCGAAATGTAGGTCTGTCAGAGCTGATAGTGCTATCTCAAGAAGGTATTGAGATATATAATGTGCACACTGCATGCGACTAGCAAGGAAGAAATACTTGAGGATGCGCTCCAGAGTCACTCTCTTTCTGCTCTTTCATATTGGTGAACGAGTAGCATTGGCCAAATATAGTTGTCTATCCAATGTCGACCAGTGGGATGTTGACGTGCTGTTTCCAGATAATGTTGTAGTTCCTCAAATGTCTTCCGTCAGTTAACAAGAAAACATTGCAATATAGCCACCGATACACCACAAAAAGATCGCATCGCCTTCACCCAGAACTTGCCGTTAAACATACCAGTCAATCATAATAATAACAACAACAACAAACAACAACAAATCCTTTCATGACTTCTGCAATGCATCCAACAAATGACATGATTATATTTAGTAAACATATACAGACAAGTGTGATATTTACACATCAATGATTTACAAGTAACTTAGGTGACCTGGTGGTCTAGGGGTAAGGTGTCAGACTTCTGTGCTGGCGGCCGGGGTTCAATCCCCGGTCCCGGCACAGATTTATCTGATTACCAAACCCTTCCTTCACCTCTGACAAGAACATCTTGTGAATGTGGGAATGCCAGGCCTCCACCGTGGTTCGGATTCCACGTTAAACTGTAGGTCCTTCATTTCATCTCACAATCACCCTACCATTACACATTAGCGTAAGTGCGTATAACCCGAATGGGTAGTAAGACGCGGTGCTAATAATAATAATACAAGTAACTTAGCGGTGGCCATCTTGCTATAAGACCGTCATGTTTTTTTTTGTTCGTAAATGATGTAAATGAAATGCCTGATGAAAACCTGAATCAATTTAAAACAAAAATGACCTTTCTAGGTGAATTACAAGCCAAGATAATCAAATTTACACAATTTTGGGTGTCCAATTTGGATGTATGTTGTAACCTCCTTTATTAACCAAAATGCAGAAGGTGCAAAATATGAAAAAAATCAAAAAATCTGAGTGAGTTGTTTGAGTGATCAAAGCAACAATAGTCTGAGAACAAACTACTGTTCCTCAAATGCACGCAACTCACCTGGTTGCGGAAAAAAGTCCCAAGACGGCCATCCTTATTGTCTTTTATTTTGAATCCTCATAACTTAACAAAAATACAATAACATGAAAGAAAATACCAGGGTAAATTTTAAATAGTTATTATAATATGAAGAAGTACGAACATAATGTATAAAGGTACAAATATTGAATATAATGTGTAAATGTATTATTTGAATATAAAATAGATGAATTCTCAAAATGTTTTAGGATAAATATTACTTATTAAGAGCTAACTCAAATAGACTGTCTTCAATCATACCTACTGATACAATCTAAATTCATATAGATATTGATCAGGTTAATGAAACTTTTACAATATAATCTCAAAAACATTTATATTATACTCCTAAACAACTTTATCTTTCAAGAAAAACAAATCCCTATGTTACAAATGGACAGAGTAATGGAATAATTCTTTCAACTTGATCAAACCTTTAAAGCAATAGGTAAATTAAAAACAACAACTAGACTTATATAAATAATCAGACTTCAATAAAGCTTAATTTTCCTCAAGATTAGAAAACTAGAACGAGTCATTGGTTCCAATATTCATGCCTAGACAAATCTTGTCCGCTGGACCTTGAAGCGGTGAGGGGAGGGGGGTTGAACTCGACTTGCTTCCTTCTGGGTGATTCGGCAGAGGAAAGGAGAACATCCGTCAGTGTACCCCTTACCAATGTCATCTCTGGAGGATCAATAACGCCAGTGTTGGCGATCTTCCTCCGCAGATCTTTATCACCAGAAGTCTGTGGCACTAACCAGACCCACATAGTGCCCAGACCTTCTGAGATGCAAAGTCTCAACATTTTTTCCAGCGTCTTCTCCCTCAGCAGGTTCCTGTAGATGATGTCACTGACCAGCCAACTCTCAGACCATGTTCAACATCGTTCCAACCACACATAGTTGTTGACTGGAGCCCTGCCATGGCTCAATCAGTGTAGTCGATCTTCTCCGTCATTTCTTGCTGCTCACCATTTTGCCATGCATTAAGGGTAGGAAAACGAAGGATATAAGGTGTTGGATGTTCTCTGGGGCTGCACAAAAAGAAATTGAAAGTGTTCATCAATGACGTTTATATGCCCAGTCAGGATTAATTTCCTGACACACTAAAAGATAATCTTCATTCTTCCCTTATGCAAACAATTTTTAGATCCATCACTTATGAGTACAGTTGAATCTGGCTAATTTAAAGATGAAGGGACCACTAGAAAAATTCGAATCAGGCCAATTTTTATTTGGTCTGGAAAAATAACTTAAACATAATTCATTGAAGTAAAATACTGTAGTGTATACTGTATAAATTTATTCTTAGTTTTTCCATAGCGATATGTACAGTACAGAATACTGTATTTACAGTTTTTCAAAAAAGGCTAGAACACTTTGATTGTTTTTGGAGTTAATACTCTTAGTTTATTGAGCACCTGGTAAATAGAGGGGCTAACAATATGTTGTCCCTCAACAAACCATCTCTTCGATATGGTCCATGGCTTCTTTGGAAGTTCCGTCTGTTCTTCATCTGAAGATGCACTATCATTTATATTGTTCATAAAATATGTCAACATTTCAATTCTTATCCAAGTTCACAATATCCTCAAAAGTAACACCAAAAACAAAACTTTAGTGCCCCTGCAGGCAGAGAGCCTATTATCCACGTAACAACAATCAAGTAGTAAACGTGTTTCCTACACAAGATTTCAGGCTGCTTTTTATCATCTTCGAGGCAATTTTACATTGAATTAAACAAAACACGTTTGAATTACATGGGATTTTTTAACATTGTTTAGATAGAAGTTTAAGGACCAAGGGAATAGTTTGAATTAAACATGAATTATTCAAATTATCTAAGTTTGTCTATATTTTAAAGGTTTTCTCCCTCTTAGGACACCCATTATTTAACTAAAGTTTTTTTAATGCCAATGGCTTACTAGTTAGTCAAAATCACTTATTACAACCGAAAATAAAATCCTTTAAACGAATCATGAATTTTTGGTCACCATTATATGTGGCAAAGGCATATATATTCACAGTCGTTTAGATAGCCTGGGCACATATGCCAAAGCCAGAATTATCGAGTTTAGATAGCCTGGGCCCAGGGAAGAAGTCAGGGTGACCGTGAGAAGACATAATATATACTTAACAATTAACACATACCACACAAACAGACACACAATCGAGCACCCTTAGGGACGCTTGGAAATACACTCTTAAGATTACTGATGTGGGCTTGTCTTGTCATCGTAGTATTGTCTACATTCTTGAGGATGACTTTCACGGGAGTTAAAAACTTATCTCCCTGCCACGAGCCACTCCACCTCGGGCACAGCTTCGCAGATCTCTTGTCCACGGCGGATCTCAAGAGGAACTCTTTACATAGAACATGACCATCTTCTACACAAGGAATGGGGAATCTCCCTTTATTATAAGTGTCAGCCACCCTCCCCTGTGCTCTCCTCAGATGATCAAGAGCATCTATCTTTATGAGAAACATCATTAGGATCTTACAACAACGGATCATTATCCCATATAACGAGAAGGGGATCATTCAACTACCAACTCAAGAAAATAGAAGCCAGAGATGAGCCAGTAGACTCGTAGAAGGATGAGTTGTAACGCCAGATTAAGAAAGTCTAACCTGATCCCACTTATTCTGCGCATGACTATGGAAGATTGTCAGTGCAATCGCCAAGTTCCAGTTAAAGAGTTCAACTTGGTTAGGCCCAGGGTGATAAGTGCTGGTGGTGACATGCTTGATCCCCATCCAAAACACATGTCCCTAAATGTGGCAGACCTAAAGCAGGGACCATTGTCACTAACAACAATACGAGGAGCCCCAAATATTGCCCAAACAAGCTTACACAGGGCGTTGACAGTAGTAGTCGCCTTCATGTTGCGAAGAGGAATCAATATTACATACTTAGAAAAGGCTACAATTAATATAGGCATGCAGGAATTACCTAAGGAGGAACGGGTAATGGGCCCAAAAAAATCAACGCGTACCTTACCCCAGGGGTGTTGAACCACATCGGCCGAATGAAACCCAACTCTGGAATTTTGGGTGGGCTTAGCCTTCTGGCAATCATCACAGTTGCTAACCCACTCTTTAACGTCGTTATATAACCCAGGCCTAAAGAACTCTCTAGACACTTTCCTAAAAGTTTTTTTAACACGCCTAAATACCACCATACACAGACAAAACTAGGTGTCTTAACAAAATGGAACGTACATCCACGAGAAGAACAATCTCCTTACATTTCCCTTTGAATTGGAAACAATAGGAAGATCTTTGAACATAGAATATAAACCTACTTTCTCTCCTTTCTGAATCCTTTCCCTGATGCTTAGACACCAGAGGCCTGATGATCACTGATGGAAACAAAAAGATTCAGGAATGAACTTAATCACACAGGAAGCTGGTGTTACCTCCTCAGAACCGATGGGATTACAATCTTCTGAACTCATGATAATGCGCAAATTTTTTTAATGTACAATTTTGGTTTGAGTACCCCTAAAATAATTAAAAATGTAATTAAAAAAAGTTTGTAAGCAAGGTGTCACTTGACAAAGTTAGATTGTGTTTGTTCATGTCTACGTCATAACGAAAGCTAGACACTTTTTTTAGCAATTAAATATATTTTAGCTCCATTTTATTTATGCTCTCTCAACTTCAAAAGGTCTAGCTGTGCAAGTCCTTTTGCTAATTGCTTACAATTGTTTCTGAAGTCTAAGGACTAATGAATTGTATTTAAATGTTTTTTGAAATTATTTAATCTCTCAATACATAGATTAGGTTCAAGCCAAATAACTACTCAACTCAGAATTGACAATATTATATAATTCACAAAGCCAAATTTTGACTCCTTAAAAATATTTCTTTGGCTGCCAATAAAATGATCCTTGTTTACTCTTTTATCTACTTTTTTAGTTGATTTGTGAATAAGAAGTGATGAGAAAAATCTAACAAAGAGGTAATCAGGGGATCTAATCATTAAGAACCAAATTCGGTACTTTTGTGACCTTTTTTGACCACAAAATACTTCGGCGTATACCCAAACAGATACATAAGACCGTGCAAAAAAAAATATTCCTTCGGTAAACGGTCCGAACATTATATTGTAGCATCAGCCTAGAAGATTATATAACAAACTCAAGTACAAACTATTACTATAGATCATACCAACCAAAACTTACTTGTAATTAAAGGATGTTTGAAGCTCCCAAATTGAAGCTCTCACAAACATAAAAAATCTAATATTTTCAAATTGTCACCTAATTTTAGCTTTTTATTCACAAAATCATAACATACAGATTACATCTGCATCAGTCTTTTCTCGTCCAAGTCGATTTCAGTTGAAGTGCTGAGCCTCATCTTCACCGTTGGAGAAATTTCTTTTCTTGCCTCGATTTGATTTACAGTTCCAATGTTTGTTTTTTTGATCGGGTTAGCTTCTTCAATTCTTCAATTTGCTTTTCCCTCCTTTTGAACTTCTCCCTACTGCATGCACATCCCACCTTGTAAATTCAACATTCTTTAGCCACCTACCGACTTGAACATTGAATATATGCGGCTTGGGAGATTAAGAAAGCTCTTTCAATGTCAACCAAACATTCCTTCTTACTGAAAAACCCTTTCAATAGCACTTGCCATGGAACATGTAAATATAATCGTGGCAAATGCAGCAACGCCTTGCAGCTTTTGCCATTATAAGGATGTTGAAGAGAAAAGAATCTATCTGGTTCATAGAAATCAAATGTCTTCAAGCTCTCTTTTGAACAGAAGGACGCTGCTCACTAATTTCAGGTAGTTTTTTTCTTATATTTCACTTCAATGTATGCAATATGTTTGTTTGAAGGAGTTGGTTCGAGCTATTTAACCCTTCGTACTCTTAGATGCCACTAGTCATTACGGCTGTGTAAGGCAGAAGCCCTCACCAGCAATTTCGTAATGAAGACCTGCCCAGTCAGTTTTTGAAACATTTCACATAGAAGATTGCAATCTTTCTAAAATCTTACATCAAGTTTCTTTCACATTTTTACAAATTCTCGCACCAAAGCCTATGGCTACTCCAAAATTCAATATTTTTCATTTTTGACATCAATTCCTGAGCGTCCTGATTTTTCACATTCTTATAACCTTGTGTCTTTAGGACACGACAGCAATTGGTAGGTGCCATCGAAGTAAAGTTCGCATGACAAAGGCAACATTGAATTGACCCAGTTTTTGAAGAAATTTAAGATATGGTTCCACTTCCCTACTATTGTGGGTGGGGGGCGACTTAAGAAAATAGTTTTTTCTTCAAAAGGTTACTTTTTAGAGTCCCTACAACACAAAAGGTTCTTTGATTCAGGTGGTTTAAACATACACAAAACCACATATTTCATTAACTAAATCATTTTCAAGGCTCTTTCAATACTTTTGAGTTTTTCACCATCTGATCGATACACATTTTAAGTGGAAAGAGTCTTTCCACTTGAGAGATGTAATCAGATCTTCAAGAAAACCTTAAACAGATAAACAACCAACGCAGAAAATATACCTTCCATTCACATTATTTATAGCGTCTTAATTACCCCATGACTGTAATGAGATAGCATGTCCAACATCATAGTTCTGTCTTCAGATATCTAAATTTTTTTCCTATCATTTTATTAAGTCCTTAAAATTTTTAATTGACATATCCATCAACAGCAATTTGTAAACATCTTTAAAGCAGTCCTAATCAACTACCTATTAAAGGAATCAAATCACTGCAGTAGAATGCCTAAAACACGATTCCATATTTCTAAACCACATTAAACTGAGTTCCCAATTAACGAACAATATTCCCATTTTGTCCCTTTTTGGGCAATTCTATAACTTTCGCAAGTGAAACCAAAAAACAATCTCTTTACTCCCCTGATGTTTTTTCTGAAAAGCCAAACCAAATTGTCAAATATCAAAGTTTGCGTTTTTGAATTTTGAACGTCGTGCATTACACTTCCAGAAACCTGATGAGAAAAGATCACTGAAATACATGTACCTCTTCAGAAGTATGAGCATAACCGTATCCATGACCAAAAATTTCTTTTCAATAATCATCATTTACACAAAATTTACAAGTCCTCAAAATAGGAAGATGAAACAACTAATTTAACAAGCTGCAACCAAATATACATAATTTCAGAAGTATGCCCTTACTTGTGGAATATAATTCTTTTGCGGTCCTGCACCCACTGTTTACATCCAAACTTTTTCAGAAATATAAAGCTGAACGTTTGCTACCTTAGTAGCAGATTAGTTCCAAATGCTTATCTTTTCCCAATGAATTTTCACTCCATTTACCCCCACTGTGCCTTATATCAAATTTCCTTTACAAATATGTACAATAACCTTATATGAGATCATCTTCAACAGTGCAAACCACTTTGAGTAATAATTTTCTTCAACATCGCCAAAACTCTTTGAACAACATTTACCAGCATCTTTTAACAGATTAGCCTAAACGTCACACAGACAATCTTGAATGCCCCCCCATAAAGTTTTGATTTTTTTTCACACACACGATTAAAAAATAATTTAGTCGAATATTTTATGTGCCCTAAGACAACGAAATAATTTTAAAAAATTTAAATTTCAACATTTTTTGAATAAATGTCTTTAAATTAATGACTACTCAAGATCATATATTAACACTATTGTATTATTTTATTTTTTATAAAAATACCATTTTTCACTGTGAAAATAGGTTAAATGCTGCAACGTTTTATTTGAATTATAAAAAACATTTTACACACCTAAAATCAGTCGGATCACTGAAAGCATATAATTAGAATTGCCGCCTCATCTGTATCCTGACCACAACACATAGAAACCACTTTATGTAAAAATGTTCCTGTATTTTCTCGTATCACTACAAAACCCCTGAATTCCCATTCATGCACACTCCCGAAAACCAGTATTTGTAGACACACACACGCATAATCACTCCCACAACCCCACAAACAATACACCCACATTAAAATTTAATACAAGATCGAATGGTAACCTTGTCGTTTGAATCACAAACAAAACCACAGCAACCGTCCGACTGCCGCATCCATCCGTTAGTGATAGCTATCTTGAAGCATCGCTTGTTACGATTGCGAGATTCAATAATATTATTTTCGTGAAACCCTTAATGACCTAAATATTAAAAATCTGACTTCAATTAAGCGTGTTACTAGCCAAGTAGTCAACCAAAGCTGTTTACCAAATTAATTTAATTTAGAACACAACAAACTCCAAAAATAAATATTGATTATAACCGAAACGAAATATATTTTTAGTTAAAAAGTTTTTTATATATAAATGTAATATGTTTAATGAAAAATAGTTTATAGTTGCTTTTATGACCTCTTTCTGAAACATAATTTTTTATTTTGAAAAAAAAATTTTCCCTTTTTCAGTATTATTTGTGAGAGTATATAACAATTATTTAAAGGAACAAAGAGAAAGAGTAACTGAGAAAGAGAACTGCCAGTATGAACACTCAGCATTAAGTACAAAGGAAGTACTGAAAATGAAACCTGCTCAGTATGAACACTCAGCAGTAAGTATAAACAGAAAGTACTGAGAAATAAACCTGCCCATAATGAACACTCACAGGAATACAAGAAGAAGTACTGAAAATGAACCCTTCCCAGTATGAACACTCACATCAGTAATTACAAGAAAAGTACTGAAATGAGAACCTGCCCAATGAACACTCAGCAGTAAGTACAAGAAGGAGAGTACTGAGAAATGAAACCTCCCATATTAAACACTCACAGTAATACAAAAAAAGAGTACTGAGAAATGAGAACCTGCCCAGTATGAACACTCCAACATTAAGTAAAAGAAGGAAGTGCTGAAAATAGAACCGCCCAGTATGACAGCTCACCAGTAAGTACAATAAGGTATAGTACTGAGAAAATGAGAACTCCCATAGAACACTCAGCAGTAAGTACAAGAAAGAGAGTTACTGAAAATGAGAAACCCTGCCCAGTATGATACACTCGCATAAGTACCAAGAGAGTACGAAAATGAAACCTGCCCAGTATGAACACTCAGCAGTAAGTAAAAAGGAGGAGTACTGAGAGAATGAGAACCTGCTTCAGTTTGAAACACTCATCATAAGTACTTTAAGGAGAGTACAGAGAAACGAAAAACCTGCCATATAATAGACACGCAGCATAAGTACTATAATGAGATACTGAGAAATGTAACCTCCCATTATGAACTACTCACCAGTAATACAAGAAGAAGTACTGAGAAATGAGAACCTCCCCATATTACACCCAGCTTAAGTACAAGAAGGAAGTACTGAGAAATTGAGAACCTGCCCAGATGAACACTTCACCATAAGTTACAAGAAGGAGAGACTGAATGTGAAACCTGCTACATATGACCACTCAGCAGTAAGTACAAGAAAGAGTACTGAAAATAAACCTGCCATTAATTTGAAACACTCACAGTAAGTACCAGAAGAAGTACTGAGAAATTAACTCCATATGAACACTCACCAGTAATACAAGAAGAATACTGAAATGAAACCTGCCATTATGAACACTCAGCAGTAAGTACAAGGAAGTACTGAGAAATGAAACCTTCCCAGTTGGTACAATCTGGAACCGAATTCAAACACATTTATTATAGGGGGAGAGAGTTATTCCTATAATAAGACAATTAAAGTTTTTGTACAGTCATTCTGGAGGGGGAATGAATGAAATTTTTTTCTTTTCACTACTTTATAATCGATAGTTGAATTATTTGATAGATGAGCGAATACATTCTAACCATTGAGGAAAATATCTTTAGACGACCCGAAATAATGACAGAATCAGAATGTTATTAAGTAAGCTTCTTGAGGTAACTTATATAACTTTATATATTGTAGTCTAACCTAAAAACCCTTTATTATTTTTGTGTGTCTATAAATAAAAGGACCTCAAAATGAACTAACATTTTAAACTTTAAATGTTTAAGTAATCTAATAATTGCTGTAACATTTATTTTTAATACCCTGCATAAAAGCCCAACAATAAACCAAACTCCACACATTCCACACTATTTTCCTGTTATCCGACACACAGTAAGTACTATGGCCACATCAAACACTCTAATCCATATTAACTACACACAAAATAAAATTCCCGTCCAGCCCGCAATCGAGACATACCGAATGAGTAAGGCCTCCATCGTTTGAAAAAAGCAAGGACCTGCACTTAATGATAAAAGCAACAGTTGATATTGACCCCCCCATATTTTAGGGACATCCCATCAGGTGGGCCAGTACCCCTTAATAAAGGGAATTATTCTGTTTTTTCATTCACCTTTAATTCAAAAAATACTGCGAATACAAACAAAAGTATTAACAGGGATGTGCAAACTTACATTATCTAAAATTAAAGTAAAAAAAATATCTTGATCTGTCTTGAAAGATATAAAATTAATCTTGAAAATTAGAAATTAATTTTTTTAAAAAAAATAATCCCCGAAAAATTAAAAAAATTAACTGGGAATTTATTATTTTTCCAATAATACTGTAAGAACCCAAAAATAGCTGCATCCACCCCCCAAAAACACTTCCCTAAAAATGTTTGTTATAAATAATTTTTCAAATATCAAAAGTTTGACAAAAAGCTGTTACACTACATGATTAAATTATAAAAGGGTGTTCAATTGTAACTACCTATCACTATTTGTAATTGCATTTAAATGTTCAATTATATCTCAATTTAGAAAGACAATCTAAAACAAGCACCACTCAATTCTCAAAGAACTCTAAAAACTCATATTTACTTTAATAAACATAATTTCATTTTTATTTCAAGATGTTTCCAGATTCGTTCTTGGGTCTCTCTCAATATCTTTATATTCCCGTCTTGCTATCATCTCTAACTGAAAAAATGGTTCTCGTACATCCCTAGTATAAAACAAAAAGTTTAGAAAGAAATTTAGTTTCACAAAAATTGGTATTTTGATTTTTTATATAGATAACTATTCCAAATATGAAGCATTTTATGTTCTCTAAAATCTTTAATTTTATAACATCAGCAAGTTCAAATAAAAGAGAATAAATCAACACATCAGTAGTCCCTACATAATTTTATATAAAACCAAAAAAATAAATAGATATTGTTTCCTAGCTGGAAAGCCTGACATAACTCGCACTTGTTAGTAGTGTCCTCCAATGTCTAGGGATGTGTATGTGAATTCATATGAAACCTCTAAGAGGATAAGTATCATGAAATATTTCCGGTAGAATCCTTGTCGGTTTCCTTACCTCGCTCTGACTGTGAAACAACCAAGTGGGCACGAAAGGGTGTCCCTAAGGCTTTCCTTTCCCTCCCTGCTGGACTTGACACAACCAGTCACTGGAAAAAGTTCCTAAGCTGTCCTTCCTCGCTACTGGACGTGACACAACCAGTGGCACTGGAAAGGTGTTTGTAAGAATTTCCTTTCCTCACTGCTGACTAGTGACACAACCATGCACTTGGAAGGGTGTCCTAAGCATTTTCCTTTCCTCGCGCTTGCTGTGACACAACCGATGCACTGGAAAGGGTTCCTAATCATTTCCATTCCTCCTGCTGACTGATACACAACCAGTGGCAATGAAATGGTGTCTAAGTCATTTCTTTCCCTCACTGCTGGACTGTACATAACCAGAGCACTGAAAGGGTTCCTAATCAGTTTCCTTTCCCTCCGGCTGACTTGACACAAACATGCACTGGAAAGGGTTCCCTAAGCATGTCCTCCCTCGCCTCTGGAAACTTGGACACAACCATGGCACTGAAAGTGTCCCTAAGCAGTTTCCGTTCCCTCACTGCTGGACTGTCTGACACAACCATGGCACTGAAAGTGACCTAACAGTTTCCTTTCCCGCGCTCCTGACTTGACACAACCTGGGCACTGAAAGGTGTCCAACATTTCCTTTTCCCCACTGCGGACTGTGACATAACCCAGTGGCAACTGAGAAGTGTCCTAAGCATTCCATTCCCCACTGCGACTTGACATAACCAGTGGGCACTGGAAAAGTTCCTAAACATTTCCTTTCCCCACTGCTGGACTGTACATAACCAGTGCCCACTGGAAAAGGTTTCCTAACATTTCTTCAAAAACTTTGCCAATAGAAGATTTTTTTGTAGAAAAAATACATGTTTTGTCCCACTCCCCTTGTTAATCCATATAGTATTCTTTAGACTATTCCAAATTATGCAACTTTCGTTGGAAATAAATGTAGAGATAAAAAATATCCACATAATTTGAATGCAGTGCAACCAAACCCGAAAATTTGTCAGGTTGTTAGATGCTTAAAACAAACAAATGTCACTATTTTCTCTTGAATTTAATTTAATACCACCCTTTGCTTTGATGGGTGATGTACTACCTGTGAAGGGATTGTGTCCTAAACCGGCTAGTAAAAATGTTAAATTCCCAAAATTATAATTAAGACACATTGGGTTGGTTAGACGAGTGGGTGGAGTTAATAAAGGCAGCAGTAAATCCTAAGCCTCTTCCTCCAACCCCCTTTTCCCCACAACTTACAACTCCCCAATTTTTTTAAAAAAAAGTGTAGTGTAAAATCCCAAATTATAAAGAAAAATAAATATAGCACTTCAATAAAACAGTTTAATTTTAAGGTTAGTGGATAGAGAGTGGTCTGTAATACTCGTTCTAAGCTTATCCAAATTCTGTGTTTATTACCTCACATGCAACAACAATAACAACATAAAAAAGCTTCTATCTGTAGATAAAACCTGCACAAAATATCCAAAAGCCAATTTTGTAGAAAAAAAATATCTAACATTGTATTTGTACTTTTTAACATATGACAGCCGTTTTTGTAAAAAGGTCAAAACCCGATTTGCCCCCACCCCTTTCCTAAAACATTCAAGCGGCCCAATATCACTACGAAGTCTGTTTTACCCTAATCAAGTATGCAACTTTTTGCTCTAACCCCTAAAACATAGCCCCCCCTCAATCCTGATCTCAGCCGATGGTGGACCCAATTGAGTAAAATTGACAAACTAGGCCAGGCCCCAAAAACCCAAAAGTTGGGAAAAGTCTGGTTTGTTTTTTTAGCTAATCATTGGTTAGAAGTTTTTTAGACAACAAGCGCACCCCCATACTCGGTGTAGGCCACAACACTATAAGCCAGTGGGCCCAACAAACCCCAAATACTCAGAACAAAAAAAAATACCAAAGAAAAATGTTGACAACCATAAATTAAGAATAGAAAACTCTGAAAAACCTTGGACATGCTTAAAGTTTTTGGGGGAAATTTTACATGATGATAGAAAGTGGATGTCCCCGGGTCTGTGCGAGACAAGTGGAAAGGGAAACAAACATAGAAAAATTTGAATGGTCATTTTGCATTGGATAAATAAGAAGAAGTGAACAAAAGGCTTGTCGTAAGAAGGGTGCAGGCAGGCAGTAGGACAAAAGACAGTAAATAATGCAATAACTAAGAGAAAGTGAAGTAACAAGTGGGGGGCCCAGCAGAAGAAAAAGAAAAATTTTGAAAAATTAATAAAGAGATGGGAAATGATGCAGGTAGTATAGGTGATAGAAGCAAAAGTAGAAAAAAGTGGATTTAAGGATTTTTAAGGAAGGGATGGGAGAGAGAAAACAAGAGTAGAAACTGTTAATTATTCAGAATAAATGAAATGCCAACAGCTGGTATAAAGAAGAAAAAGATAAGATCACTAGTATTGGAGGAAAAAAAGTCATGATAAACTACAATAAAAAGGAAGAATGAAAAGGACCTTAAATATCAACAATATCAAAAGTACCTTAAGAGTGACCACAGATTTGTGGAGACAAAAGATGAATAGGAGAAAGTTAAGACAGAAAGAAACTAATTGGGTAGAGAAAAAAAAAAATGAAGAGAAAGAAAGAAAGCAAAAAGCTTAAAAACTAAGTTTTAGATCAAAGTGTAGAGTTTAAGAAGAGTCTGGCGGATGGCAAGGCGTGTGTAAGGTCAAGTAAAAAAATGGAAAGACACCCTGGTGGAACAATAGGGAAAAGCATAGAGAAAAAATAAAGCATTAAGAGGGTTTAAGATGGAATGAGAAACAGATGAAAATTTTTTAGAAAAAAAGAAAGAAGCATGTTGGAACCAGATGGATTGATCAAAATGACAGAAATTTGGACAAACATTAATAAAGTGTTATATAGCCAATAAAAACCGAGAGAAAAAAAGACAAAATTAAAATGAGATGAAGAAAAGAAAGGTTGAAAAGAGAGCGGAAAAAATTACTTTAAGAGGGGAAAAAATCCAACAGTAAAGAGTGGGAGACACATAAAGAGGATGAAACAAAAAAGCACGGATGTGAATAGGAAAACAAACAAGAAATGAAGTTCCCTTAAAAAGGACAGGTATCCCTGATAAGTGGAAACAAACAAAAAAGTATAGCATGAAAATGAGGTAAAAAAAAGAAAAAACCAAAGGAGAACAAGAATGGATAGCAGATAACAGAAAGTGTCCCTGAGAAAAAATGATGCCATAAAGATTAGAATGGAAAAAAGAAGAAGGCATTTTAAAAACCCTCAGCATCGCACAGGTTGAAACATTGGGAATAAGGTGATTTTCATAAAAAAGTGTAAAATGTTTTCCTTGTATGAATAATTCTATTGGCTTAGAAATACATAAAACAGTTTTTTGGAAATGGTATAATAATTAATGTTGTTATAGGAAACCCGCTTCCTTCAGATTTCTTCTTCCTATCATAACAATTTGTCGTATTTTACACATGGTTTCCTTTAAATATATTTCTGATATTCATTAAAGACTTTGATATATGAATAAGTTATTTACTCAAATTTTAAATAATATCAAGTTTTTGTGAAAAACCTTAATTTCCCAAATTAATCTACCCGCAATCAAAATATTATCGTGATTACTCTTGCGACATCCCCAAATTTTTCCCCCCTATCTGAGCTCTAAAAAGAAGATTTTAAAATTTTGAAAATATTTAAAAAAAAAAAGAATTGTCAATTTAATTAACTAAAATAGTTTCCCCCTAATTTATAAAAATTAAAATTGTTCAAAAGACTGCGTATTATAAAAACTTTGGCATTGGTTTTCTGAACTAGTTCTTAAACGTTGTCAATAGGCAAAAACAATAACACAAAAACAAATTTTCACCCACACATTAATTTAAAAAAAAGTAAATGTAGAAAACACTTTAAAAAACCCTTTGTTTTTACAATTTTCCAGACTTTCTGCTGACCTTAGGAGCCTCCTCCTGCCCCTTCGTTGACCGTAAGAGGTAAGATGCCCATCTTGAGGCAAAAAACGCCATGGCCTTGAATGACGCTGCGTCTTCACCTCACTCCCGACTCGATTTACCATCCATTGAACAGTAAAGACAATAATCCTAACACCCGAAAAAACCAATACAACCCTGATTCAAATTTTATAAGAAAAAAAAATGGGGATGAACTCCGCCACTTCTCACTCCAAAGTTAAAAAATGAATAATTACTCAACCCTGTAATCAGTATATTGAAACAAATAAAACTATACACAGCAAACTTGAGCGGTTGCACTTATCTTACGTAAATTTTTTGACTCTCGTTTTAATTTTAAAATCATTAATTATAATTTATTTATTTAATAATTGAAGTCCTCATTCATCATTGACCATAAATATTGAATGTCCCCCCGTCACACCTCGTATAAAATTTTTGACTTTTGCAAAAAAAAAAAAACATTTAAATTTAAATTTCCACTTATGGTTATTTCATACTATTAATTATTATTATAAATTACCCAATTAAAAAATAAATATTGACTAAAATGTTAAAGCTTTACAAACATTTCCCCAACATTAAAGAAAAAAACAACTTTGAGAGACTTTCTTATCTAACACTTAAAAATTAAGAATATTGCATTAAAACTTTAGTAAAATTTTTGTACAACTAAACTCACAAACTTGGGATTAATATAATTGCCCAAAATCCTGAAACAAATTTTTTTTTAAAGTAATTTTAATAAAGTGTTTTATTAAATAAATAAATTTCATGATAATATTTAGGGATCTAAATATTTTCAGGATAAGGAAATTCCAATCTGTAATACCCTAAGTTTTTTTTGGAAGATGAATGCAATTTGTTTATAATCTAACAACGCATAGATAGGAAAAACTGATTGGAAAATCTATTTTTCTCTGTTTGCCCCCTTTGGGCCCCTTAAAAACTCTCACTCCCATCTATCGACGCCACCAAATCTAGTATTTTTGTTATATAATATATTATTACAAATTTACCACAAGGACGTATCATAAATATGAGATCTGTTAGTATTTCTTCAACAGAAAGCACTGTGATGTTTATAAAATATTTTTTTAACAAATGATTTTTTTTATTATCACTTTTAATCTTCGCGATTACGTTCTACTTCTTGTTTCTTTTTATTTAAGGTTATCATGTCTTTTGCATTATTTTTTTATTTTCATCTAAATTTATTATATTTTTGGGCTTATTTTTCTTCGTAGTTATTTTTATGGAATTATCTGGGCCCCTAAGTTTCCCAATAGTTTATTTGACTTTTATCTCAAAATAATAAGTTGTGACTAGAAAAACCTCAAACACCAAATTTTAATAAAATTTTATAAAATAAATGCTCTTTCTTGCAGGTTTCCCTGAAAAGAAGGAAACTGAAAAAAAAGATTTTTAACTTTAATAATAATTTTAATTCAAGTTTTCCAATTTTAAAATTTCAATATTTTTTTTTCAAAATATCTGAAGTCACATGTTTATGATTTTTTTTTTTCTTTCTAAATTTTAAATTTTTTTATGATAAGTGTATTTCTTCCTTTGGAAACACTTTGAAAATTTCATGGGAAAATTAAAATGTTTAAGAGAAAATGGAAAAATTTGCCCGAGTTTTTTTGGATACCAAAAGTTAAAATGTGTAGAGGCAAAAGGTTAAAAATACTCTTAATTCTAGGTAAACGACACACAGACAACGGCACGCAAAAACAACTTTTTGGGGTTTCGTTATTAACATCGACATCCAACAATATTTTGGGGTTAGATTATTTTTACATTTTGCAATACTTGATCTTCAGTTTTCAAAAAAGTTTAAATATATATAAAGGTCTGCGAGTTTGGGGTTTTATCTTTCGAGTCAAACTTGATTCGAGTATTTCTAAAAGCTCCCGATTTAGTTTATTCATAATTGTTAAATGTTATAAAGTATGTACATATGTTCTTAAAAAATGACTGACACTAATTTTTAAAAGATAAATATTTTTTGAAAAAAAAGTAAACAACAAAATTTTGGTTTTTAAATTAAAACTAACACAATTTATTAAATACAATAAAAATAAAAACAACCCCAAAATAAAAATGTATTAAAAAAATTAAAATTGTCAACACTCATGCCCTTTTTTTGGGACTTACAATTATACTAACGATGATAAAAAGTTAATAAAATGGATAGTTGCATGAATGACTTGGAATTGTATAACAAACAGTTAAAACCCACTGTAAATAATGTAAATAAGTAGGGAAAAAAAACCAACCTAAAGGAGATTGGGTTTAGGCCTAGAAGAAACAAACACACTTCTTTCTTCATGATTACTTAAACTCTTTCACTTTTCACTCCCTTTTAAAACTTCCACAGTTGCCCCAATTTGTTTGTTTTTACCCGGAAAATTACTTTTCATTAATGTGTCTTCATTTAAAAATAAATATTTCCCAAAATTCAAAACAATGTGTACGGAGTTTTTAAGAATTGAAGTATAAAGGTAAAAAAAAAATAAGATGTTTTTGTTTATATCAACAACCTTTCATGCTTCTAATCATCACTTTTCATTATTATTTTCCTACACTTTTTGATAAAAAAGTTAATAAAATTTTTACATTTTAAAAAGCTAAATACCCCAAAATATGTTTCGTAAACTTAATTAACTTTTAGAAACAAGATTCATAAACAATTAGAATTTATGAATTTTCATATTTTTTTTTATATTCCTTAGTTAATTATGCAAAATCCTTCTGCTTCCATTTCCATTCCTCTAAGGCAGTTACACATCCGTTGTACAGGAAACTTTTTAACCCTTATTTTATTGAGAAATTTACTTCACTTCAATTTTTAATGGTTTTTTACAAGTTGATGTTGATACATACTTTAAAATTAAAATAACACGACTAAAATAATATTCTACAAAAAACTAAATATAAATGCTTTTTTAATTCAAAAGTGGAATTTGGGAAAATATTATTTGTAATAAAAAAGATCAACCCTTTATTTTAAACAGTTAAACCCAAAATAATTCATAACTTTAAAAAGTACTAAAACTAAACTATTTTTAACTAATGTATTAATTAAAACGAGTTTTAAATATCTTAATATGAAACATTTTTAAAATAAGATATTTTTTGTATTTCAATTTTTTAAATTTAAAAAAATTATTATTTTAAAAGGACCTGGTAAAAAAGGTAAAATATAAAAAAACATTCAAAATTATTTATAACTCTTAAACTTTTTTTATTTCATTGCATGTTATGGCCCAAAACAAGTAAACAATTTCAAATCAATATATTCAAAATGGGGAACAATAAAAGAATAAATTTACTGACCGAAATGGTTTTAAAAACCCCTATTAGCTATTGATGTGAAATGAAATTAATATTTAACACTTTGTTAATAAACCGAATAATTTATAATGAAATGCTGATATCATCTCCAATTAAAAAAGACCTCTGCTTTCTATTTTGTGTTTTAAGAAATTTAACATTAAATAAATCAAGTAAAGCTCGAATTGAGCCTACAAAACTTTCATTTTTGACTCGGCTTAAGTGACAAGTTTGAGTTTTAAGCTCGAAAAGACGAAAAGACCCTTTTGTGTTGTGTGTGTGGGGGGGGGGGGGACTTTTCTTCAAGTAGCAATGCCTAGCAAGCAAGGGAAATATATACGGACCTTGCTGGGTTCAACAAAATAACTAAACAATTTATGTCAAGTCAAGCTAAACAGTTATCTAAAATAGTTTTAGTATTGATTCTATCAATACTGGTAGTAGTACTGTTAGGAGTCAAAGAAAATTATAGTGAGATTATAGAGTTTGGCATTCCTAATTTTAAAAAACGGTTTTGCCCACATATAATTTTCATTTATTTTGCATGTTATAATAGTAAATGTATAACTACACAAGATGAACAAACACATAAAGCTTAACCAGATGGTCATGTATAGTGGACCAGGGCTTTTTTTGGGGGGTGTCTGACAGCCAGTTAAAGTTACCAACCAAATTATATATCTCTATGCCAAACCTTTATGATCTGAAGCTGTCATGTTTGAAAGTCAAACTTTTTATACAAAAACATATATTAAAAGTATTTTAGTATTATTATTTTTATTATTATATTATTATTATTATTTATTGTTGTTGTATTTATTGTGCTGATGTTGGGCTTAGTACTATTTATTAATTTTTTTCTACAATATTTAAAATGTTAACTTTTTAATTTCCCTATATTATTATTATTATTATTATTATTATTATTATTATTATTATTACTATTAAATTATTTTTTAAATAATTATTTAATCGTATTATTATTAACATTATATATATGTGAAGAATCTGAACGGGTAGTATTACACAAAGAAAAAAAACATTGTCATAAATCTTTTAACATTATTACTAAAAAATAAGTCACTTTTGTTATGAACTGCTTGTACCTTTAAGTTTTTTCCCAAACGGGGTCCAAGAACAGCTTTATGATGATAGGTGGGTGGTCTTACTTGCATCCGTTTTCATTTACCTGGTCCCAATAACTTAACCTAAGTTTAACACACCCTCAGACTTAAGCTAGCCTTTACCATCTGTTAAATTTTTATTGTTTTAAATATGTAGGCCTATTTATGATGACTTTAAATAATTAAACAAACAAAAATCAATATCCTAGACAATATGTTTAGGCCTCGTTGTGGTGAACATATGTGGCACTATCACTGCCGCTCACTCAATATAGCTCATTTGTTGACTCATTATTATGAAGTTTTTCTTCTTTTTTAGACTTGCGCCAGAATTCTTTGACCTCGACATAGGAGGCCTAGTTTGAGTGTACTGCGTTAGTTTTGAATACAATGTGGTTTCCTATACTCTGTCGATGAAAAGATGGTGCATTTATTTAAATTTGCTGTCTCATTCCTATAGGTTAGTTATAAGTTACTAAGTTTATTAATCTACAAGCACTAAAGCATTCAAATCAAAGACAAATTACTTATTTGTTAATTAGATTGGGGATATTAATGCGCATATCCTGAACCAACCTGATATATCAGCATACAACTACCAACTAGCTTAACTCTTAAAGAGACACAGAGTCCAGTTTCCTGGCTATAAATCCAATATTTCAGCAATGCCAGTACTAACACTTACCAGACATACTATTATGAGCAAAGTGTACACATTATTGTTGTATCTGGGAGGGGCTCCATATCTTTCAAAGCTGCCACAGCTGGTTCAAACTCAGGCTTCAGTTCCAGCGCATGGCGCAATGAAGAGAGGCCTCCTGGTAGTGAAACCCTAAGCCTAAGAAATAAAACTGGTTCAAATGGAGCACTGAACAGTTCCTTGCAACTGTTAACAATGTTCAATTAGTGTGACCATTGTTTCAAACAAGATTGTACACACAGTAAAAAGGTTTAGGGAGGTTTAGAACTCCTCGGTCATTGGGGAACTATTAGGATTTAGAATTACAATCAATTTTCATTTTGATTGTATTATTGATGTAATTTATCTAGACAAAATATTTAGTCATATATCATGTGCACTTGTGATCTCACACACATACACAAAATCACACTGTTCCCTTAAGGGTTAGGCAAGAGACTGAATATGGCTCAAAAACAACAACTCTATCCTCACAAACTTTCTCCACACTTCCCTGTCCTCGCATACTCCTTCGCTCCAACAACTTCCATACACCGAGTCATACATGCTCTTTTATTCTTAAAACTCTTAATGTTTCTCTTTTCACACATTTGTCTACAACATTTGGCCAAGTCTTACATGGCCTACATCTTTCTTTTGATCCACACTCTCTACCTTCATATATTTGCTTCATCACTCATCCCAAACCAACATATGACACTCTTTCTTTCACAAATTTAAATATTGGATTCCCTTTCAAACCGCACTCCTCCAGCACCTATTCCTTACTGACTCTTTCAATACGATTTTTCCACATTAGAAGTCCCGTTCCAACCGCAATCACTTTGCTCTTGTGTTTCTCCTGACAAACCCACGCTTCACGTCCATACAACCATTTGGCATCAACACACTTTTATATACTGTCATTTTTGCCTCTTTAGATACTACTTCATTCGTTACATCCAACTACTCTCCGTCTGTCTCTGTCTTACTGTCTGTTGATTTCACCATCTATCATTCCATTTTCACAGAACATTCTGCCCAGATACACAAAATTATTCACTTATTCTAACATTCTATTTAAACTAAGTTGACAATCATTCCTTGATCCGTACTTATCAAAAACTATTATCTTAGTCTTGGATACACTTATACAAGATCCATTCATTCTGTCTGTCGCCACACCAAATGATTAATGCATTCTGCAAGTCACTTTCATTCTTGACCATTAATACGGCATCATCTGAATATAGCAGCACATTCACATTGTCCAATTGTCCACCAACCATGTCCTCACAAGCATCCCTCATACACTTATTCTCTAACACTATTGAATTAAATCGCCCCACGTTGGGTGTCGATTGAAACACTACGGATTAATTCCCTGATATAATAATGCTGTGACGATGTTTAGGTTGTCTATAGCTACGTGGTCAAGCGCCTAATATCACTGTATGGAAAAGATACCGTTTAACCAGCTGTCTATAGCTCTGTGGTCGAGCACTAATTCGAACGGTATAATTAATTTAAGAAAGAGAACTGTTGATGCCTGTTTATTCTCACAAGTTTATTTAAATGATATCTGTTAATTACTTATACATACTCCAATTAAATACTTTATATCAATGCACACTTGTGATATTAATGTTAGTTTTTTATACTGTGTTTAGAATGTGACTGCCAGTGTGTGGCTCTGACTGACTTGTGCGTGGATGGATCCTTAGTGGGGATGTTTGGATGTCGCTGCTTGTGTGTCGCTGTTTGGGGTGCCTGGCTGATACGCACAAACGGTTTATATATGACATACCCCTTTCATCTTTCTACCTTCGTCAACAGTGTAAAAACTAATAGAAAGAGTCCTGGCAACAGGTGTTGTGAAAGCTAGCTTATTATTGGTATAGGGAATTGGCGTCTTTGCCAAATACTGTGGAGTTGTTCCTTTAACAGGAAGAATGGTAAAAAAAAATATTTTACTGGTAAAATCCTTTACACATTATTTCTGAGAAGCGCGTGTTTCTTCATGGGTGAATCATAAAAGGATACTCTACATATGTTACTTTAGAGAAAAATTACCTTTATCCATGACTTTTTACATATTTTAGACTGATCTAAATCAATATCATTACAATTCATAAAAACATTAAACAACCATAAACAAATAACACAACCTTGTCTAACACCCTGTTCAATGTCAAACTATTCGTTCAAAGCTCCATGCCATCTAAAGGGCCTCACACACTATCAGTTTGGACTGATCAGTCCGAACTGCCGTATGTATTGTAATAAAAAAAATATATATTGTTATATTTTTGTATATTGTATAAATTATTTTATATTCTTTGTGTCTAATATTATTGTCCTCTGCATCTTGTTAACATAACAACAATAGTTAACATCATGATGTATAAGGACTGTGTTTTTGTTGGGCGCCACCCCTAGTATCTAGGAGAAAAATAATAATTAAAAGAAAAATTTTGCCTCAGTTAATTCAATCATTGGCACTACGACTCTCAACACTTGAGACCACTGGGTAAACTTAAAAACTAAAACATGAACAATTCAGATAAAATGGTTTGTTGGAACAAAATGTAATTTAGACAATAAAAAAAAATGCATAAAATAACAATTGTTGGCACTTTTGTGGATTTATTATTGTTTTCCACTTTACCACATCCCAAGCCTACCTAAGGAATTCCGGGTAAATATAAATCTAAGTTAACAAAAGTATAGAACAGTATTGTTGAGACAAAACAAAACAAAAATATATATATAATAATAAAAAATTTAATAATTAAACATAAAATGAAATGTTAATTAATTCTCTACGGTAGTCTGTCTTTCTGAAAGTAAATGAATTCTGATTTTTATAGGAGAAACAAAAAAAAATGATAATTTATAGTTGAAGAGTTGGCTTGGCCTCACCAGTGAATTAGTCCATATTGACACCAACTTCAGAGATTTGTTACACTTTAGTAATTCGAATTCTTATGCGAATTGAAACGAAAATAAACAATCTAGTTCTTGTACACACACTTAGATTTCCATTTCACCACGTGTACTTTAATTCACCACCTTTAATTCATTTTAAAATCATTTTAATTCTGAGCTCCACAGATTTGGCTCCATGTTAAAACCACTCAGAAGAAGAAGACCACGTCTCTTATAAAAAATCTTCCAAACCCAAATTTAAAAAGGTTCTATTCTTTACTTCCAAGTCCAAAGAGAAAACAAATATATATATAAAACCAAACGATAAATGTTGGCTATGGACTAGGGAAAATCAAATAAAATGCAGGTTTAACATAAATATTGAACTGTATGCAAATGAAAGTGAACAGTGTTTTTTTTTCTTAAAGAATTAAATGTTTATTTCCATTTGTCAGAATTGAAAAAAACGCGCTTGTTTTGAGTTATTTACATCGAGCTTTACTCACCTGTTTGATAGAACTGCGCGTGTGTTGAAATCAAACATGGCTGACGTTCATTATAAATAAGTCAACAGACTTCTTAATGGGATAATGAATATGTTTAATAAAAGGTAAGTGTTCTTATTCTAATAATCAAAATTCCTTATTTAGATTATTTAAAACAATGTGTTACATTGTTCCTTCCATCCTTTTATTTAATTTAATAGATGTAAATAGTATTATTAGTCAGGCCGGCAACCAGCGTGTGGCCTAACTTCGAAGTGCTTAAATTTATGCGAAAATAAATTGAAAATTGTTCACAAAAGGTAGAAAACATAAGGAAATACAAGGTAGGGTGGCAAATAACGTCACAGTATGCAAGGAAGGCCGACTGACAGTCTGATGACTTTCCATCAAACTGGTTTGTGAACTGATCGTTCATCAGTCCAAACTGACCATGTGAGGCGCAATTCACTTCAGATCCCATATACACGCACAACTTTGCCATTCTTTAACACTTTCATAGCTTAAGTATTTTATTTTTAGATATGATTTATAGATTTGTACAAACTAAATAATGGTATTATAGTTTTAAAAAAGAGCATAAAGCATCCATAACGAGCTATTGGCGGGGGAGAAAAAAAAGTAGGATAGAAGTTGTAATTTTGGAACCAGGATATTATGTGACATGTTTTCATCATTTTATTCAACATTTCATAAAAAAGATGACTTGGCACTAGTTATAGTAATATTCAGATCTAATCTTACTTGTGGATTTGTGCTGTATATATTTAAGATATGTGTATTACTAACTGCTAGCTTGGTGTACCTGCGAGATTTAGGAGTTAATAAATCCAACAACTCTTCAGCCCCTCTCCCCTCAATTCAACAGAACTGAGAACTGCTTGTTTTTATAGTAGAAGATTGGTTGACTCCCAGGTCTAGACTATAAATATGGCCCTAAAAGATGTGGTTGGTGTGAGAGTGAGTGGCTATTCTTATAAGCATTAAAATTACAGTTTTTGAGATTAAGAGATTATTTGTAAAATATTTGGGGGAAAAATAAGGCTACTCAAAAAATACTGATAGAGTAAATAATATGGTTAAGTATCAATGCAGATCATTTCAAAATAATAAACCTAAAAAGCTAGCAGGCTTTACTTGAATAAAATAAAATTTGGTTAGTAACAAAGAGCTACATTTTGTTTGGGAAATGACAAATGGCTAAGTTTGCCAGTATTCAAAGCTGTACAAACATTTGCACAAGATATGTTATTAACAATAAAATAATATATCTACCTTAAATATTTCACCCAGTGTGAAGTATTGTTGCCATGCATTTTTATCTGGTGGTTGAACTTCCAAGGATCTCCTGGTCAAATAGATTGCGTCATCCAAGTATTGAAGGTTGAATAACACTCTAGCCAAGTTTAATAGCACCTGAAAGTATTGTTCCACATTCATGTACTTAGCAAAATAACATAAAAATAAACTCTAAACTCAGTTCAATACTTCACAACAGACTTTAGGTCCTTAAGGTGGGGTTCTAGGGGACGAGAGTAAAGGTCAGTTCAATACTTCACAACAGACTTTAGGTCTTTAAGGTGGGATTCTAGGGGACGAGAGTAAAGGTCAGTTCAATACTTCATAACAGACTTTAGGTCTTTAAGGTGGGGTTCTAGGGGACGAGAGTAAAGGTCAGTTCAATACTCCATAACAGACTTTAGGTCGTTAAGGTGGGGTTCTAGGGGACGAGAGTAAAGGTCAGTTCAATGCTTCACAACAGACTTTAGGTCTTTAAGGTGGGATTCTAGGGGACGAGAGTAAAGGTCAGTTCAATACTCCATAACAGACTTTAGGTCCTTAAGGTGGGGTTCTAGGGACGAGAGTAAAGGTCAGTTCAATACTTCACAACAGACTTTAGGTCTTTAAGGTGGGATTCTAGGGGACGAGAGTAAAGGTCAGTTCAATACTTCATAACAGACTTTAGGTCTTTAAGGTGGGGTTCTAGGGGACGAGAGTAAAGGTCAGTTCAATACTCCATAACAGACTTTAGGTCGTTAAGGTGGGGTTCTAGGGGACGAGAGTAAAGGTCAGTTCAATACTTCACAACAGACTTTAGGTCCTTAAGGTGGGGTTCTAGGGGATGAGAGTAAAGGTCAGTTCAATACTCCATAACAGACTTTAGGTCCTTAAGGTGGGTTCTAGGGGACGAGAGTAAAGGTCAGTTCAATACTCCACAACAGACTTTAGGTCGTTAAGGTGGGGTTCTAGGGGACGAGAGTAAAGGTCAGTTCAATACTCCATAACAGACTTTAGGTCCTTAAGGTGGAGTTCTAGGGGACAAGAGTAAAGGTCAGTTCAATACTCCATAACAGACTTTAGGTCCTTAAGGTGGAGTTCTAGGGGACAAGAGTAAAGGTCAGTTCAATACTTCACAACAGACTTTAGGTCCTTAAGGTGGGGTTCTAGGGGACGAGAGTAAAGGTCAGTTCAATACTCCATAACAGACTTTAGGTCCTTAAGGTGGGGTTCTAGGGGACGAGAGTAAAGGTCAGTTCAATACTTCATAACAGACTTTAGGTCCTTAAGGTGGGGTTCTAGGGGACGAGAGTAAAGGTCAGTTCAATACTTCATAACAGACTTTAGGTCCTTAAGGTGGGGTTCTAGGGGACGAGAGTAAAGGTCAGTTCAATACTTCATAACAGACTTTAGGTCCTTAAGGTGGGGTTCTAGGGGACGAGAGTAAAGGTCAGTTCAATACTCCACAACAGACTTTAGGTCGTTAAGGTGGGGTTCTAGGGGACGAGAGTAAAGGTCAGTTCAATACTCCATAACAGACTTTAGGTCCTTAAGGTGGAGTTCTAGGGGACAAGAGTAAAGGTCAGTTCAATACTCCATAACAGACTTTAGGTCCTTAAGGTGGGGTTCTAGGGGACGAGAGTAAAGGTCAGTTCAATACTTCATAACAGACTTTAGGTCCTTAAGGTGGGGTTCTAGGGGACGAGAGTAAAGGTCAGTTCAATACTTCATAACAGACTTTAGGTCGTTAAGGTGGGGTTCTAGGGGACGAGAGTAAAGGTCAGTTCAATACTTCACAACAGACTTTAGGTCCTTAAGGTGGGGTTCTAGGGGACGAGAGTAAAGGTCAGTTCAATACTTCACAACAGACTTTAGGTCCTTGAGGTGGGGTTCTAGGGACGAGAGTAAAGGTCAGTTCAATACTTCACAACAGACTTTAGGTCTTTAAGGTGGGGTTCTAGGGGACGAGAGTAAAGGTCAGTTCAATACTTCATAACAGACTTTAGGTCTTTAAGGTGGGATTCTAGGGGACGAGAGTAAAGGTCAGTTCAATACTCCATAACAGACTTTAGGTCTTTAAGGTGGGGTTCTAAGGGACGAGAGTAAAGGTCAGTTCAATACTTCACAACAGACTTTACGTCCTTAAGGTGGGGTTCTAGGGGACTTGAGTAAAGGTCAGTTTATAGCCCTTCATTAAAATATTTATTAGAAACATAAGTATATAATTTTCTTTACATGGTGATATCAATAGTTCTTGTGTTCTGAAATTTAATAAACACATTTTACTTAATTTAAAAGGTTTCTCATCTAAAGCCGCTATGCTCTTGACATATTCAACAAGTGTTGATATCCTCATGTCAAGAAAATTACACTAAGTTTCTACTGAAGCAATATTTTACTTATTTAGGCAAAAAAAAAAGTTGTGTTATAAAAAGTGACCTTTTCTTTCTCCCCTTTCGCCTGACCTTAACATTCAATGGCATACATTTGATTATAAAAGGTTGGAATAGTTTGTTTTTATACCGGTGATGTGATCTATAAAAATATTTCATACAACACAATAACAGACAAATAGCAGTTATCTTTAGGGATCTGAGAGTACTCGGAGTTTGAGCTTCGAGTCGAGCTCGTTATTAAGCTCAAGAACGAGATCACAAGTTTTGTAAGCTCATCATTTTCTAGCTTCCACTTCATGACTTAATAATCCATTTTTAAAATGCAATAGTAAGAATAGGCTATTTAATATAGATAATATTCCACTTATAAATCGTTCAATAAATTGTTTGAATTAATATAAATGTTTACACTAATAACATAATAAATCTTTAAATCTACTTCTGACCTGTAAATTTATTCAATATTTTTGTCAGTTTTGATTTATCCTTGAATGAAGTTTTTTACTTGTATTGCCATGACAAAGCAGTGAAAATACAAATAGCCAAGAGATTACTAAATGGTTGAATGCTGGGTCAAGCCACAGCTTTCATTTTGTTATGGAAGGAAGATATTTGTAAGAAAGTGGTAAACTTTTATCAAATAAAAAAATGCAGATTGTTGATATTATTGCTTAAAGTCAATATATAAAATATCAATGTTTTATTGAAAAATTACATTTATCGAAAGTTTATAGTATTTTAGTAAAAAATAATAATTCTTAGTGTTACAGAAGGAAAAAAATGTATTTATTTATAAAATAAAGAAATTTGATGAAGAAAACCGACCTAGGAAAGAGGAAAAAATGTGGGAAGAATCCAATGCACAAAGGTGACATCTTCTTCCTTTCTTCTGTCTTCTATATTAGAAGTAGTCACACACACATTTTAAACACAAATATAGTAATATTTCGGCATTGTTGCCTTTATGAAACACAAAGAAGACGAGAGTACATACGAGGTGTGGCCACTAAATAACCGGACTAATTTTTTTGTTGCCACTTACCTGAGGTCTCAGCAACAACCAGCAGGGTCAGATATTGATCTATGTTATATTCTCTCTTTACCTTCCAAATTTCAAGGTCGTGTGACCAACAGTTCGGCCGTAGCCTTTGTTTGAAGTGGACCATGTACCTGAGCTACGTCGGAATTATGTTGAGTGTAAAAGGTGAGCAACGTGTCAACGTGAAGTTTCTTGTAAGACTTGGGAAATTCGCTTCAGAAATGTACAATTTGTTAAAGGAAGTTAACGGTGATCAATGTTTAGCTTGTACTTAAGTGTTCGATTGGTTTAAAAAATTTAAAGAGGGGAGGAAACAGATTGAAGATGATCCGCACCCCGACCATCCTAACACAACAAAAACATATGTTAATATTGAAAAAGTGAGTGAAATTGTTCGAAAAAATCGACGCTTGAGCATTAGAGTAATTGCTAACTTAGTTAATATCGATAAGAAAACTGTTCTACAAATTTTACATGAAAATTTACACATGAAAATTTACACATGAAACAAAGTTTGTTCTAAAATGGTGCCAAAAATGCTCACTCCTGAGTTAAAGGAAACTTGAATGAACATTTGTGCTGACATCCTTCATAACATCGAAAATGATCCAAACTTCTTAGAAAATGTGGTAACTTGTGATGAATCGTGTTTTTTTTTTTTTTTTTTTTTCAGTTCGACCCTGAAACTAAGCGCCAATCCATGCAATGGAAGAGTCCCAGTTCACCAAGACAAAAGAAAGCACGGACGAGAAAGTCAAAGTTCAAAGCAATGATGAGATCCGAGGGATCGTTCACATTGATTGGGTACCTGAAGGCCCCATGTGACTTTTTTCTGTTCCTGAAGATCAAGTGTGCACTAAAAGGAACGAAGCTCAAGAACAGCCTCTCAGAAAAGGACCTGAAACATTGCTTCCAACAGTTGAAGATTCGTATGGTGATGTGGGGGATCGGGCAGGGGACAACATTGAAGGTGATGACATGTCCATTGAAGGTGATGTCCACTGAGTAATTTTGTGAATACAATTTTTTAGAGCATCAGTCCAGTTATTTAGTGTCCACACCTCGTATGTACTCTCGTCTTCTTTGTGTTTGATAAAGACAACAATGCCGAAATATTATTCTATTTGTGTTAAAATGTGTGTGTGACTACTTCTACTATAGAAGACAGAAGAAAGGAAGAAGATGTCACCTTTGTGCATTGGATTCTTCCCACATTTTTTCCTCTTTCCACAGATGGGTGATTGTGAGATGAAATGAAGGACCTACAGTTTAACGTGGAATCCGAACCACGGTGGTGGCCTGGCATTCCCCACATTCACAAGATGTCTTGCCAGAGGTGAAGGAAGGGTTTGGTAATCAGATAAAACTGTGCTGGGACCGAGGATTGAACCCCGGCCGCCAGCACAGAAGTCTGACACCTTACCCCTAGACCACCAGGTCACCCACTGTGTTTACTTAAAGCATTAATTTTCTCTTGTAATTATTAGTATGGCCAGACATGAAACAATTAGCGTAGCCTAATGTTTTCTGACAGAGCAGTACTAAATATGAAAGAAATTAAAAATGAAAATTACATATATTTTTAGATTCTTATCTTGTTATATTTCAATGGAAAACCCCAATGCTGGATAGCTGGCTAGCTTGGTATTTAAGGAATGTAAGGCTTTGTTTACCTCAGTGGTACAGTCACAATTGTTTATAATGTGGCTGTCAGTTGAGTAGATTGTCTCCCTCAAGCTAGTTGTCTTACTGATGGTGAGTGGCCGCTCAGGCAGGGATGGAAAGAGAGGAGAGGGAGGAATACTCCCCTAGCAGTGACACCGCTCACTTGTCCTTCAACTGGTCCGCACATATGTACATATTGTTTTTACCACTGCTAGCTCCAAGAGTTTTATGTTAAACCTGCTGTACTTTCATATGTTTGTGTATTTCTAAGTGAACAGAATGCCGAAAATTAAACCATCTCAATCCTACCATTTACGACAGTTTGTTAACGAGTTTGGTGAAAGTGTTTGGTCCACGGACAGGAAGGTATTATTTTGTAAATTGTGCAAGTTGACAGTTTCAGCAGAAAAAAGGTTTTCTCTTAATCAGCATATTGGTTTTGAGAAACACAAGAGTGCTTTAAAAGGGGCAGACACAACAAACAAAAAAAAAAAAGATTGCTGTTCCAAAGTGCTTCAACCTATAAAACCAAATCATCTCCATTTAATCAAGAGTTATGCGAAGTATTGTTGTCAGCTAATATTCCACTCGGAAAAGTAAATCATGCTAAATTTCACGATATTTTATAAAGACACATGAATAATTCTATACCAGATGAATCTACTCTGCGTAAAATCTACTTAAGCTTGTGCTATGAGAAAACTCTAGGTAAAATACAAAGCAGTATGTGCGAGAAAAAAAATCTGGGTATCAATTGATGAGAAAATAGATGTTGATAGCTGCTATGTAGGTAATGTCGTTATTGGAACTCTTGAACTGAATACTGTTGGTCAAACATTTCTCTTGAATACAGAAATCTTGGCTAAAGCCAACCACTCCACAATCAGCAAGTTGTTTGATAAATCCATGTTTCTGCTTTGGCCTGACGGTATTAACCACAATGGTGTTCTTCTTTTTGTAAGTGGTGCTGCACTGTATATGGTCAAAGCGGCAATTGTAATTAAGCCATTATATACTAAAATAATTCACGTAACATGTGTCACTCATGCAGTTCACCGAGTTTCTGAAGAGGTGAAAAAGAACTTTGGAAATGTTGACCAACTAGTGTCAAATGTTAAAAAACCATCTAGAGTACTTGATTTCAAGATGGTGGCACCTGATGTATCCTTACTACCTCAGCCAATAATTACACAAAGGTGCACATGTCTTCATGCATGTTTCTATTATTGTTACCATATTTGTGTTTCAAAAACAGTCGTGAACAGATTTGACAGTGATTGCACAAGATATGCTCTCAGATCGCAAAATTGAGGGAAATTTGGCGTATATCAAGGATAATTTCAGTATTTTGACCGTAATCATAACCAGGGGTGCAGAATATGTCTAAGCATGCGAACAAGGTCCGGGGTAAATTTGGGGCAGGGAATAGTCCAACAATTTTGACATTTTTAGTACATTCTGGTTCTGATATGGTAGTTTCATTTGTATGAAAAACAAAGGCCGATAACACGCAACCCCGACTACCAGTATGTGCCGCCATAGTGAGGCAGTGTCTGTGTAAGCACAAAGAGTTGCGGTGTCTAGAGGCTAAGATAATGTGTCAGGGTTCTAGATAAGAAGACAGAGGTTGAGATAAGGGGCAAAGGAAAAATCTAATAATTCAACCTGGCTAAAGGCCTGTTTGAGTGATGAGTCTCCAGTTACCTACCCTAACTCGGGTGTTTGGAAGCTATGGCGGGCAGACGGGAGAGGGTGGGGAAGGGTGAGCAATGTTTTGTTTTAGTTTGAATTCAGTCACCCTTATATCGCAGCCTAATTACACAGCGATGTGTGCGTAGTTTAATTAAACTCATGACATTCCTATTGTAATAATTGTGTAGCCATGCAATTGTTGTATTTAGTGGACCTATTAGGGTTTGTACATTGTAAATAGATAAATGTTTATAAGAATTTAGATGGTTTAGTGAAAAAAATGTTTATAAGAATTTAGATGGTTTAGTGAAAAAAATGTTTATTATGTCAACTGTGCTTATTGTGAATGGTGTGGCAGACGTGATAAACTTGGATATCATATATATAATAAACATCCCCAAGAAAAACCTAGAAAGATAAAGGGAGTATTGCAAGTTTTATATAACGTAAATTATGTAATCAGGAAAAACTCATAGTCATAAATAGCGATAGTATTTCCCCTTGAGTGGTTGATAGTGATAGACCTTGCAGTAGTGTCGAGTCTACGAAAAAACAAAAATTCTATGAAAATCAACAATTAAACCAAGGCCTCCTGGAATGACACTCCATTGCCTCTTACTCTCAAGATGTAAAATTAAATGTTTGTACCGGTAAGCCTACTGGTATCAATGGACAATTAATAACAATATGTAATGCACACAAGGAGATGGTAGACAACTAAGGTAGGTATTATAAAAATAACTATGATTAAAATGAGCGCTATGGTTTTCGGGGAATTTTTTTTTGAAAATGTTATGTTCTGGGAAAATATTGGATCTCTGAACATATTCTGGACCCCTGACCATAACAAACTTATAAAAGAAAGGTGTGTGACGCTAATGCTCTTATCACAACACTAGAGGATAACCTCAAGAAAGCTTCAGACAATCCAATGCAATCCCGTACAATTATAATATATAATTGTAAATTGGCTGCATCATGCCAACTACCGAGTCGCAGGTGGCTGCGTTGTCTGATGGCTGTGATCTTATATAATCACATGTTTATAAGCTGACGACTTCTGCACGTCCATCATAGACTCTGCCTTAAAATATGAGTGAAGAATGACCATGGGCACGGGACGAATCCTGGATAGCTCAGTGGTAAGAGCAGTGGCGTACTAAGCCGAAGGTCCCGGGTTCGATTCCCGTGTCCAGGTGTCATTTTTCAATTTTCAGGATATGATATCTAAGAGGTGCTATCCTCACCAAAATGCATAGATGATAGCTTCGGCTATCTGATTCATTAATTTTTTCTTAAGTTTATTTATAATTAATAAATATAGTTTTTTAAAATACGACCCATGTTCAAATTATTAATTAAAATAAATTTTTTAATATTTAAAAAAAAATCTAAATTATTCATGAAATAGCCAAAGAGACAATCTTTTTTAAAAGAGAGACATCAAATTTTTGAAAAGGTATTTTGGGTGTAGTCATGGAAATCATAAAAATTATTTTAAAACGATGAGGTTCAATATTTTATATCTTTTTAATGGTTGGATTTATAGAAAACATATACATTTTTTGTAACAAACAACCTTTATTTTAAAAGGAGAACAATTTACAAACCTATTAAATAATAACTATCATCAGATTTAAGGAGGTTAGGAGTACAAGTATTTTAGATATTTGATGGGAGTTCCCCCTTAAATGTTATCGAACTTAAGATATTTAAAACTTGTATTAATCAACTACAAAACTAGCACTAGTTTAGTTACAATTTAGTTAGAGAATTTTATTGGTTAAGTTGTCTAATATCAATGTTGATCCTACTTATTACAATAAATATTTTACCAAACTTACCACATTTATATTAAAAAAGGATTTAATGTTATTTTCTAGAAATATTATTTTAAATTTCTCAGTAAGATAAACATGTCTAGCGAGAGCCCATACAATACAGATGTGCTACTGCGCATAAAGGAATGGAATTTGAACAAAGGACATGACCATGTAAGAATATACTAAGGAATAATAAACTAAATTTGAAACACTTTAATTTTCTAACTGTTTATGATTCTTACATTTTCTTATAGGGTTAATTAAATTACTAATGCATATTTTGGGGAGATATTAGCTTATTAAACGTAAGTTTTATTAACTTTTTTTACTAAGACAGTGTAAAAATACTGTACACTAATGTAAAATAAGTGATGATTAAAGAAGCCAACCTGAAAGGATAGTTAGATATAAACAAACACACTTCTCTATTTTCTTTCTACACTTTTATACTTCACACTTCTTCAAACCTCCACAGTTACACATTGTTTTGAATTTTCGGAAATATTTATTTTTAATATGAAGACACATTAATGAAAAGTAATATTCCTGAAAATTCAAACTAATGTGCAACTGTGGAAGTTTTGAAGGAGTGTAAAGTGTAAGAGTTTAAGTAATCATGAAGAAAGAAGTGTGTTTGTTTCTATCTAGGCCTAACCTAACTCTCCTTTCAGGTTGGTTTTCTTCCCCATCACTTACTTTACATTATTGTACAGTGTTTATACACTGTCTTGTTATACAATTCCAAGTCATCATGCAACTATCCATTTTATTAACTTTTTTTAATAATTGTTAGTGTAATTATATTTTTATATGAGTGTTGTTCTTATTTTCAAATCACATTTTTAAGTGTTATTTCTAATTTTAAAATCAATTTCCAATTCTTAACTTTTTTTTTCAAAAGTAGGCTATATACTATTTATAAAAATGGGTGTCATTCATATTTTAAGAACATGTGTTATATTATATTTTTAAATAAGCAAATATATACTCCTAACATTTTAAAATTATGAATATAGTACTCAACCTCGGGAGCTTCCAGAAATACTCTAAAAGGCCAAGTTATCTTACATTTCAAGCACACATTATAATAGTGAAATGTTTCTTACTTCTGCATTATGAGGTGATACAGCTAGTGCTCTTCTGAAACATTCAATTGATTTCTGGGCATCTCCTTTGATTCTCCAGAAATTGCCAATCTGGTTATATAGTTGAACAGACTTAGGTTTCTAAAACAAAATCAAACAATTTAACTGTCATTATTTTTAAGTGAACTTTTTTAAAATGCAATTAATCCAAAAATAGCAGTAAAATATATCTTTAAAAATAAACAACCTATTATGTTCTATAAATTTAAAAATGACCTACAATATGGCCAGTCTGATTCCATAGATTAATTAGTTATGAAAGAATACAATTTAAAAAGTCAAACATTTTTAAGCTTGTTTAAAATAATTTACCATGGACTCTGTGAGTTAAGGGGGTACTTCAAAAGTTAAAGTTAATTTCAAACGTAATTTGATTTAAAATTTAATTTCAAATACATTTTTTTAATGGGCAACACGCATTACTTCATTTGATTAGGATGTATAAAATGATTTTGAAAGATATTATTTCAGTCCAAGATGTATCGACAATGTGCTATATAATACCAAATTCAGTTGTCAAGTTGAACCAACATGTTTATAATTATTTCAGATCATCTCAACCATGAGTATTGTCTTAATATTTCATAATCCTTCATTTGTAACCATTGTATGGGGAAACTTGGAAGCATAATTCCACATGCACATTAAGTGCACGTTTTATAATGAAGGAAAGGGTTTCTGAACTTTACAACCTCTTCCAATGTAATTTCAAAAGAAAGTCTCATTTAATTATAGGAATAGTTATTTGGGAGTATCACAAGCGTGGAAGAATGTTTCAGATGTTTTCATGTGAAGTAGTTGGTAGGTGAATAAAAAAAAAATTTCAATCTTTATCAAATATTATAAACCAGAAAACTAATAAGTTTCAGTGCAAGCGATCAGTTGTTTTGTCAGAAAAAGAACTTTCTAAGAATTAAAAACCTGAATCAATGACTGAAATGCCCAAAAGATTTTTTTTAATTAAAAGATTAAATTTAAAGTTTCTTAGGAATTTATAAATGAAAGAGAAATTTTAACTTCCTCCATTTAATAATGTTGCTTTCAAGTAAATAAGTAATGTATTATATTTTTCTTCATTCAATAATTGTGGTAAATTGTTTGAAACAGATAATGTTTTGTTTACTGTTGAGACAAATTGTTTGTTATCTATTTATAATTGACATAATCAGTTAACGTATGCTAACTATTGTGATGGTTCCTCGCGTAATAAAAAAGAGATTCACATCTATCATGAGCTGTAGATTTGCTAAACACTCGCTGAGCCTTACTATAAACCATGAATGTGATTCAAAACTCTCTGTACAAACTATAATGTGAGATAAGGAACACTCAAACAAACCTTTTCATTATCGAATGTATGTCCACAAATGCCTCTTTTAGGTGTATTTCATCGTCATAACATGGACATTATGCGTGAAACATGGAAAATATCACAGATTATGAGATGGCTGACAATCGACATGCCTCTAGCATTTGGGGTTGATAACAGAAATAAAAGAGCTGTTATTAGATTGTACCATGAAAGGTATCCTAACAGACGTGTGCCGAACCACCAAACATTTGAGCGTTTACGCAGGCAATTGTGTGAAACTGGAACATTCCCTGTAACCTGTTGCAAATAAAAATGTTGTTCAGTGTCTGCTGTAGTGTATAGGCTATATCAACAGTGTACCTCTAACACCAAAGGGTGACATACATTCATTAACGAAAAGGTTTGTTTTAGAGTTCTCCTATCTCCCATTATAGTTTGTACATATAGTTTTGAAATATGTATGGTTGGTATGTAAAGTGTGTGTGTATGTGTGTGTCATACAAACCCCCCTCACCTCTCTCTTTGCCCTTTTTAGCTTTCTCTCCAACGCATTGACATCAAAATCTGTTGATTTAGAGCTTTTCTTTTTGAATATCATAGCTGCTTGTGGCTCGGGAACGTGTGGATGGTTGCGTCTGTTGGCTACCCCAACAAGGTTGTCGTAGTATGTAAAGTTGACAGACTTGCCACAGTCAAGGAACTCTTCCTCGTCATGACTTGTTGGACTCAAGTTGACCGCTACGTTGTTCTTTGCATTCCACAAAAATGAATTATTGCTTGTTTTAACAGACAATGTAGAATTTGACCTTTAAAAAAGGAAAGCTATTGTTATGAGAAAAAAAACACATTAATTTACACTTTAAAAGGTAAGTAAAGGCCTACTGTTTAAGCCTCGAGTGGGCGCGCGGGTATGATTAACATGAGCAGTCACTTTCCATTTAGCAATTTATTATTGTATGAATGACATTTTATCATTACTATCCCTTTGATTTATACACTTACATACTAATTACTCTAACGATTTTAGGGATTAAGAAGGTGATATTTATAGAAAGTGTGCCTGCATTTTTGTGGAGAGAGAGTGGAAAACCATTATTGGAAAGACCACCCTCAGTACACCCGACCGAGATTCAAACCTCGATCTCCCCGTCATTGGCAGTTTGGTCTACTGCGAGAGTAGTGCGTCAGACCACGCAGCCACCGGACCAGGTAATGAAATAATTTGTTTTGTTTTAATTAGGTTCAATATAAACATCCCACTAAATATAATCAAACTAATTGATAAATATTTATTATTGTGTTAGTAAATATAAAATTCCATAATTTATTACATGAAACTTTTTCTGCCTTTTTGATGGCCACATGGTCTGGGCCTCACTCTCGTGTTATACTAGACTACTGATGTCGGGCAGATTAGGGTTCAATACCAGGTCAAGTGTACTGACAGAAGTTTTTCCAACGTGGATTTCCATCCTTCCACCACACAAATGTGGGTACACTTCCTTAAAATTTGACCATATTCATCCCTTATTATCATTATTGCAACACCCTCCACTGTCCCTGTAGGAAAGGTCCCTAAAACTACGGGAAAGGTGGGATGTGCGTACATATTATAAACAACAATAGATTAAAGAGCAAAGTTTTAAATCAGGAATATTTTAATTATCTCCAAGAAACAAATAGACAAAGGATAATGGCCTTAATTCAAAAGCTTCCTAGTAGCTACTACTGTAAAAGAAAACATTGCATCATAAAAATGTAACTTCTTAAAGGTAACTGATACACCTTCTACCGAAACTTTTTTACTATTTACTGTTCTCAAAAACATGACTTAAGGTATTTCGTATTATGTTACAAAATAAGTGTATAAATATAAATATACTAAAATGTTCCAATGAATAAAAGTAATAATTTTAACGAACTATTATACTGAGTGAAATCTCGTGTCCTTCAAATTACTCTAATTCAAAGTTTAAATTTGTAAAAAATGGACACAGATTTAAACGCAAGAAATAGCGTTTACTTAACAGTTTACTTAACATCAGGAAACTTAACCATTGACCGTTACTGCACAAAACAATTGCATACTTGATATTTATTTATATTGAACAATTTATTTTTTATATAAAAAAAATCTATCTCCCTAGACGCAAACATAAGATTTATCCTATACATTTAGTCAAATCAAATCAAATGGAAATATCTACAAGGTGTTGACTATTAACATTAGCTATTTACAACGTAGGTCAATCCTACTTGACTCTTAAACAAGATTAGAAGTGTAACAAATAAGCTAATGCCAGACGCAATTGCCCCATCGCGTCGACTAGAAAACATGACAATTTACATTATGGGTTTCTTTCCCAAACATGCAAAATACCCTACAAAACAAGTTATAATATTAAATGCAATGTTACTGCCAGGTCCAACCTCCATGACCCCAGTTCAAGAAATGCTATATCTATATAAATGAGTTTAATAATATCAAACGGTCTGAACTCCCAGGTCCCTCCTCCATGACCCCAGTTCAAGAAATGCTATATCTATATAAATGAGTTTAATAATATCAAACGGTCTGAACTCCCAGGTCCCTCCTCCATGACCCCAGTTCAAGAAATGCTATATCTATATAAATGAGTTTAATAATATCAAACGGTCTGAGCTCCCAGGTCCCTCCTCCATGACCCCAGTTCAAGAAATGCTATATCTATATAAATGAGTTTAATAATATCAAACGGTCGGAACTCCCAGGTCCCTCCTCCATGACCCCAGGTCAAGAAATGCTATATCTCTATACAATTTACATACTCTTATATATATTCCTTCTGAGCCTAGAAAACAAAACAAGGGGAGGAAATTTTACATTCAAGCCAGTCAAGTAATACACAGGCATTACATCATTATGCAGTAGTTTCTTCTTTCTTCGTGGTTTCTGATTGGACATCAGCCGTCGCATTGCAGTAAACTAAGAATCTTTGAAGTTCATCTTTCTTGAAAGCCGTTGGATTATTATTATTATTATTATAGAAGTTTTTCCAACGTGGATTTCCATCCTTCCTCCACACAAATGTGGGTACACTTCCTTAAAATTTGACCATATTCATACCTTATTATCATTATTATTATTATTATTATAGGTAGGCGTTCATATCCCTTCTCGGGCTTCTCGTAATCCTAAATTATTTTTTCTCGAAAGCTCTTATAAGATGAGCCCTATAGGTCGTTGTATCCATAGCTCCAATTCTTAATTTGTCGAATTCGACTTTTATCATAAAAGGAAAACTAAACTGAGAGAGTTATTTAAGGTTATCCCATATAAATAATTTATCATGTAGGGGTTTTGCTTATATTATTTAAACTTACAATATTCTGATCTATTCTTTGCATAATGTTACTGCTTACTATTTAGTTATTTGTTTTTAATGTTACTTTTTATTCTTATTATTATTAACTACTTTTTTTATCTCATAACTATTCATCAGTATATAACATTATTTATCCATTTTTTTGTCTATCATTTTTTCGTGTGTAAATATAGGTATTGTAAGGTATGTATGTGTGTACTTTTCAGTGCTGGCCTGTTATAGGTCTTACGACTGTTGACCAGCACTATAATAAAGGAAATTGAAATTATTATTATTATTATTATTATTATTATTATTATTAGCACCGCTTCTTATTACACATTTGGATTGTACACACTTACGCTAATGTGTAATGGTAGGTTCATGGTGAGATGAAATGGAGGACCTACAGTTTAACGTGGGATCCGAACCACAGTGGAAGACTGGCATTCCACACGTTCACAAGTTGTGATTAATACACGTCTTGTCAGAGGTGAAGGAAGAGTTTGGTAATCAGATAAATCTGTGCCGGGACCGAGGATTGAACCCCGGACCCCATCATAGACATCCGACACTTTACCCCTAGACCGCCAGGTCACCTCTCATCCCTAATTCATTAGCGTAATTAGTATATAATTATGTGTATAGCCTGAACAGGTAGCAATATGCGGTGCTAAAAAAAAGTTCTAATAGGAATATACTGTCCTAATATTACAAAAACATATACACTTTTTTGGCTTTTATCTTGCTAATTAGTACCAAGACAAATACAATGAGAATACACACAGAATACAAACATAATTTTTTAATAAAAAAAGTAAAAAATTAACATTTTTAATTAGGAACTGTAATTATTGCTCTTAGTCCCCATCTGAAAATTCTTGTAGCATTTTGACAGATTATGCAGGAGGCATCAACCTAAGTGGATAGTTTATTTATTACATTAGAAATTCGTTTAACCAAGGCACTCGTAAGTCCATTGCAGAACTTACAAAATTATGACAGCTATACCTGTCTTGAGCTAGTTCTATCCAGTCCACCTCACTACACCCTATCCCTATCTTGTGCTAGTTCTATCCAGTTCACCCCATTACACCCTATCCCTATCTTGTGCTAGTTCTATCCAGTCCACCTCACTACACCCTATACCTGTCTTGAGCTAGTTCTATCCAGTCCACCTCACTACACCCTATCTCTATCTTGTGTTAGTTCTATCCAGTTCACCCCATTACACCCTATCCTATCTTGAGCTAGTTCTATCCAGTCCACCCCATTACACCCTATCCTATCTTGTGCTAGTTCTATCCAGTCCACCTCAATACACCCTATCCCTATCTTGAGCTAGTTCTATCCAGTCCACCTCATTTCATTATATCTCTACAGGGAATGAGTGGAGAACTCTATTAACTACTATTGATATGCTTATGGCAGTAGATTCAAACTTTTAAATTTAAAATTATAGGCTAGTAATTCAGGAGTTACATAGTTAAGGGCTTATGTATAAATTTTCAATATATTTCTTTTGTTTCCATAAACTGTGTTTCTGAATAAGTGTTTATTTTTACCACAACATATATTTACAAACCATCCAAAATTTTGCTCATCAAAAATCTGGTCTGCATCTTTTATTTAGGAGAACTAATCGTTTACTGTATTATTATATGTATATGCTCTTTCTAAAACAAATTTGCTATACTAGCAAACAATTTACAAACTATCTTATTATCAAAAAATAAAAAATAATCAAAATTCAGACTACATTCACCAATAATTACATTAGAGTTCCACCGGGAATCGAACTCGGGGCCCTTCTTCACCAGGCGAACAAAAATAATAAAGATAGAAGATGCAACTAATAGTTAGGTGTAGGCCTAATGTGATAGTTTATACATTAAATAATTTGTTCAAAATTCAATTTGATAAATAAAAAACTTATATCATACCCCAACAATGAGTTTGTTGCAACTAACTTTAATTTACAGGCAATCAATTAAATAAATTTGATCGATTACACCATCAAACAGTCAAGGTCAAATTACGAAAATGTTGTGTTTTTATTTAGGACTGCATCTTACAACTCATCCGGCTTTTACGCTTTAGTACTAATTATACCGATTGGTTATCAATTGGAAAGGTTGAATTTAGAGGAAGTGAACCCGCATTTGTGTGAAGTGAGAGTGGAAAACCAATTAGGAAACCCCCTCCACCTTGTTTACCTGACCAATATTTGAGCCACGATCTCCCCGTTCTCGGCAGCCTAGCTCTACAGAAAACCAGCGCATTAACTAGCTATGCCACCAAGGTGGGTAAAAATGAAATTCATACGCTCTTTGGGCACCTTCCACTAGCAAATATGACTAAGGCACTTTATAAGACAGAGCGGCCACTCCAGAGTTAATCCTGGAAGAGCTTCAAACTGGTAACAGGACATAATTGGTTAGGTTAGATGAAAAAAAATATCAAACCATGTTTTAAATGTGAATGATTGAATAATGTGTGAGCATTGGCTAAGCTAGAAATATTAGGAATTATATGCTTGAGAAACAAATAAAGGAAAGAGATATGAAAATAAAAGATCCGACTAAACAAAAGCTTCAAAGAGAAAAAAAGAGGAGAAAATATGAGAATAAAATGATTAAAAAAATGTAAGTTTCAGACATGACTCCCAGTGAAGCAAGGTTAAAATGTAAGCAGTGGAGATGCTTACTACAAAAGGAAGGAAAACACAACATCAATGGTTTTACCAGGAGGTCCACCAAGCTCTGGCACCAGTGCTACACCTCAACTTGAGTCAGTCCAGAGAAACTCAGGTAAAAAGAGGATTCACCAAGATCGTCTAGCAAAATTACACTTCTAGTTGAGAATGTGAGGCTTAAGAGTTTCCAAGAACAGTACAGGAAGTGTTACCATTGAGTCCTCAATCAATACCTAAAACTAAAGTGAAAAAAATATTGAAAATAATTACAGAAATTTAGTGACCAGGCGTCTGTCTGCTTTTTGGAGAAGCTTTAGAAGCTCAAATTAAGTCAAACTTGGAAATAAACAGGTTCTTAAGAAATAGTCATGAAGGAGTTAAATGTATGCCTAACTTTTCGTCATGCAAGATACTCTCTGACTAACAATTCTATTACAAAATGTAAGCAAGAAGCTTAAATACGGGTTTACATGAAAAGTGATGTGAATAAGCTTTTTTTTTTTTTTTTTGTAAGTGTAACCATTCTAGGTGGTTTACCAGAAGAAGAAGAAAAGATACTTGCCAATGCAAAACATATGTAAATACAAATTATATTATTTCCACTTTGAGCCAGCATAGAATTATTGATCAAATAATGCAAAGAACTATATTCTGATGGATACAATGTGAACTGTTTGTTAGAAAAATGTTCAAAGTGTCAGAATAAAAATATACATCTTAAGAATTTGATGGTAAAATGGAGGTGTACTACCATTGCTGGGTTCAGCCAAATGAACAGTAGTACAAGGATAAAACAGGGAGTTATAAAGGTGTTAAGAACACTGTAAACCTGGTAAAAAAAAAAGAGAAAAAAAAGAGTGTTCTTGTGCTGACTAAATGTATAATGATATGGTTTATGGTGTGTGATACTCTTTCAGTACTAGTACTCTTAACTTGACTTAAAATGTTCCTTAAATGATAACAAAATGTTATTATTGAGTATTCAGTGAAAATTACTCTCTGAAATAAGTGGAGGTGATCACAAGCTAATATTTCAGAGGGACTCGTGAGCAAGTTACATTTCACACGTGTTCCTTGATAGAACTAGCACATTGCACTGCACATTGTCGGAAAACTTGAAACATGAACCTCCAGCAATACTGCCTCACATGGAACCCGTTTTTATGTTTCTACAGGCTAATTAAACAAGGTCTTAAAACTCCTACATACCCTTCCAGAGAGTCCATTGACCGATATCGAAACAAACTGATATTCTAAGAGTTTTGTAACTTATTGAGCGACTACTTTCCTAAACTAGAGTATTCCACATGGAATTATCTTGAAGCCGGTCATGGCAAGGGAATGCCAGATGGAATAGGCGGAACAGTCAAAAGATTAGTTACTGAAGAGAAAAATAGGAGTTCTTTTGAAAGTCTAACCATGTCATTGAAAGAAAACTTAAGGAACACTCAAATCACAGTTGTAACATCATACATTGTCAAAATTAGGGAGAAAATTTATTTGAGTCATGTGATACCTTCAAAGGTACAATTAAGGTGCATCAGGTTGTTCATGTCAATGAAATGGGAAAGCAAAGAATTCTGTGGATGAAATCAATGAGTTTTTAGGTGAATGCAAGAAAAAAAAATTGTTTGATAAAACTAACAAACTTGAAAGTTCGCTTTTCAAACTTGGTCTAATTAGGTATCAATTAGCATAAATACTGAATCAGCAGTTTCTGAAAATAATTCATTTTAAATCATTTCACTGTAATGACATAGAGCCGGGAATATTTGTTTTAGTTAAGTTGTCTAATGTGGGGAAAAATACCTCTAGTCAGTAGGCCCTAGAGGTATGTATAAGCCATTCACGAGCTAAGTTTACCTGGATGACAGCTCAAAATGTTACTAGAAGTAATCCCTAATATATCACTACGCCAACAGCTGACATCTATCACTTTGGATCACTGTAATGAAAACAGATGGTAATATATTAATGTGATAGTTAACCACAGTAATTTAGGCCAATATTATTTATATATTTATTTGAGGTCGGACACAAAGTTTATTTATAGTTTTATTCCCCTTTAAAAATATATTAACACCACTTTCACAAAAACTTCTAGCTTTAAAATGGCGACTGATGAATCTAAACCATATGATAGAACATAACGGTAAACAAGTTTTTTACAATGATGCAGACACGCAGTTGATGAAAATATTTTATTCAGTTCAATATTTCAAAATACAATAAAATAATCATAAAAACATTTATTTTATGTAAAAAAATGACAATTTTCTCTTTTCCAAGTAAATATGATGCCTGTATTAAAAGATATTGATGTGTGCACTATATTACACAAAGTCAGTAACGTTCCAAAACGAAAAATAAGTACTTATAATTATGTTTAAAATATTGTTTCGAGTTGAATAAAAAGAAATGATTTAAAAAAAATGATATAGTATGAGAAAACTTAAGTTTTCATTATTTTAAATGTAATAATATAACAAGTAATTAAAGATCTTTACATTTATAACAAAACTGTGATCTTTTACAAGTGTTGGCGACCCAAAAGCTAAACATATGATTTTCGAACTGTCATCCAGGTAAAAACCTATTGTGAACGGAATATACATGCAGTGTGCAGGAAAGAGATGAAGATGGTAAAATAAAAAGGGTACATAGTTTGTGATGACACAGGAGGGTGATGCATTTAACGTAGGCCTACATTATCCATTGACTGTTGTAGAAAAACTCAATGAACCTAAACTTTTGTGGGAAAATAAGGTTAGGCTTATCACTTTAAATTTAGTAGGTTCAGGTTGATGTTTATGAAAATAGTAAATTGTTCAATTCTACCATGTTTAGGTTGATAAAGGTTTTTTTTTCAATCTCCTGCGTCATTTCTATATTCCGCTGCCCACTTAAAAATGACTATTGTAATTTAACCTTCCAGAGGTATCTAGTGATCTCTCTTAAAGAAATATTTAAATATAAGTATCCTTTATCATCCTATTAGATTAAGTTGCAAAAGTAGTGAGAAGTATCAACAACATTTTTAGAGGATGAAAATGTCACTTTTCTGTAGAATTGCCCAAATGGTATATATTTTCCTACCCCAGTCTAGCTGTCAGATATCACTCTCCTACCCCAGCCTATCTGTCAGATATCACTCTCCTACCCAGCATAGCTGTCAGATATCACTCTCCTACCCCAGCCTAGCTGTCAGATATCACTCTCCTACCCCAGCCTAGCTGTCAGATATCACTCTCCTACCCAAGCCTAGCTGTCAGATATCACTCTCCTACCCCAGCCTAGCTGCCAGATATCACTCTCCTACCCCAGCCTAGCTGTCAGATATCACTCTCCTACCCCAGCCTAGCTGTCAGATATCACTCTCCTACCCCAGCCTAGCTGTCAGATACCACTCTCCTACCCCAGCATAGCTGTCAGATATCACTCTCTTACCCCAGCCTAGGTGTCAGATATCATCTCTACCCAGCATAGCTGTCAGATATCACTCTCCTACCCCAGCCTAGCTGTCAGATATCACTCTCCTACCCCAACCTAGCTGTCAGATATCACTCTCCTACCCAGCCTAGCTGTCAGATATCACTCTCCTACCCCAGCCTAGCTGTCAGATATCACTCTCCTACCCCAGCCTAGCTGTCAGATATCACTCTTCTACGCTGTATGGTGGACGCCTGAAATGAACTAGTGTGCATAATAAAGTGAATAAAATATCTAGGGGCCTAGGTATAGACAATGTACCATAACTATGAAAAGGAGCCTAAAATGGGACGAGTAAAGCGTACCATCAACTTAAAAAGATATAGGGCTTACTAAAACAATAATTAGGCCTAAACAACACATTTTTAATAAGTTAAAGTAATAACTTAAATACCCTTTGTATAAAAAAGACCCTAATAGATTCATTTGTTACATTATAATTCGTTTTTATAATGAATAATAATATATATTAGCACCGCGTCTTACTACCCGTTCGGGTTGTACGCTGTTTTTTATAATGTATAGTGTAATGCATAGTGTGACAATGTTTCATATAAACTTTCTTTCTTTAAAACAAACAGGGGTAACTCACCCATCAATTGTTATAAAATTTATTGACCTACAGTCAGTGCAATAATTTTCTTGTGCTATGCTTGGTCCAAGATTGCCCATAGTGAACTGTTGAGGTTATTATGTTGAATATTTCATCTTCAATTGATAATTTCTCGGTTGTTCCTGGAGTGAAAATATTGGGAAAATTATTTGACCCAACAATTTTCCCCTCTTCATTTAATTTCCATAATGTAGAAGTTTTTGAATTAGTGTGAAGAATATGAAATGATAAAATATATAGTGCCATGTAAGTGATACATGGCACTTCACTCATTTTTAAATATCTGTAATGGATGAAATATTATTAATTTTCATGTACTTAAACACCTCACAATCTAATCTGAGGACGCAATTGATTGAACATTTACTTCCTTGATACTGTTTCTATTTGTATACTTTTTATTGAAATTGGAATAATGTAAATTAAAATGAACCGGAACTCATAAATAAGGTATTTGCCAACAACAGATCAAGGCTCAATTGTTTGCCTTTGACATATTCGTTTCTTTCGTATTTAAAGTAGCCAATCAGAAAACTTCTGCTAGTTTCTATTTTGAACTGTTAGAAACCAAACTGCCGGAACGTTTGAAATATAGTTAGATTAATTTGTGGGCAATAGGTCAATATTAAGTTTGAGCCTACTCATAAATGAAAGGTTCTAAACAAACAACTTTAAAAAAAAATTTAACAATTCAATATTGTTGTTTCTTATTTATTTAAATAACATAGCTGAGCATCTTTCACAATTCCTATGGAATTTTCAAACCACGATAAGAAATAGTTAGTGAAAAATAATATTTTCGATAAAAAAAATTCCATTTAAATGCATTTTAAATGGGAAAACAAAATATTATTAATGAATATATTATATTTATTTTCTTTGTAAAATTAAGCTAGATGGTTTATTTATACACATTCGTTTAATGAATGATTTATTTCTTATTTTTAAATATATTTTTAGATTCGGGCTATGCTCAATAACTACGATGATATTGAGCTCTAAATATTCCCAAGTAGACACTTTGCACTTTAGTAAAAATGCATAGTTTTAAATACAACTTTTACTTCTAACAAATACCAATATGGTTGATAAAATGTGACGTTAGAGTGTTCATTACCAGTGGCATGCGGTGACTTTTCTCAAAGAGACTAGGTTTGGAAAACACCTTTCATTATGGGGCTAAAAAGGAATACTCTCCATCTAATGTACAATATTGTAAGAGCGTCATTATTTTAAGGTTTATTCTGGCAAGTAGTTAGCCCACACTTGTACATTTCCTTAGAAGTCAAGAGTGTTGGGTTGCCATCCTGCTGAGAATAGCAAATATCTCATATAGATTGCATCCTACTGACAAGCGATGACGGTGCGACCGATGGACCTTCCTGGCTTGTTGAAGTTTAAGTAATAGTAATAACACCTTGTTTAGTGATTGGTTGATTAAAAATTAGGGGCGGAGCCTCATCCCAGTTGAAGAG
>JBCFYV010000003.1:1443211-1475877 GCA_039000515.1 Timema cristinae | reverse complement strand
AAGCATTCTTCATAATCTCTTATTTTTCAATTTATGACATTAGGTATAAAAAATTATACATAATTCATAATATAGTAATTTAAAAAAAATCCTTTAAAAAATAAATTGTTGAGTTCCTCGAGTGAGCAAATGCTCTTCGAATTATGTACATAAAAACTTTTAATAAAAAAACTCACCTGCTGAACAACCTTTCATTAGTTTTGTTAGTGAATGTATTTAAACATCCTTTGCTGGAGCAGTTGCAATATGATGTGCAACTGTGGCAACTGCAAGCCTCATTACCACTCAAACTGCCTTGTGACACTGACATTTAAATGTGTCACCATTAGCAGTAACAGGATTTGGGATTCCATCCTTTAAATTTCACATGAATGGATTTATATCATTCGATTCATCTGAGGGCGCATGCCGGTTGCAAGCGTTCCACAACATCACTTAAGATGGGTTCGAAGAACATACTGCAACATGTTGGGGGATGTTGGAGGTAAGGTCGTGATTTTGTGACTTTTCTTCTTGTTAGTAAAGATTCAAATCTAGCAGACTCCAGCGATGTCCCTGGCGATTGACCATATAAGGCAGTGAAGTAGGCTGTAGCAGCCTCCATTAGAGCCTCCGATGTTGCGTCAACTTCTCCCAGCACAACAGCTAATTCATTAAATTCCCCTGCAAGGTTTTCAATGAGTTTACCAAATGGATATGAGGTCGAGTCACAGCTGCTGAGGGCATGCATGCCAAGTAACTGCAGACACTTTGGTCCAAATTTAGCACAGGTGCCGTTAATATCAATCACTGTTCCATCCCACCACTCCATCTACACTCTGGAATCCAGATGTCCCCGATATACCCCATAGACAAGTAGAACAATCATATATGTGTTGTCTCTCACAACACGAATTAACACCATTATCGCAACTTGCAGCATCATGGGTCTCAAACTTGACATTTTCTTCAAGAATGAATGAACGAACCCAACACACTTGCAGTCTTTTTTGTTGCACTTGCTTTTCATTATTGCATTCCTTTTTGGAAGAGGGCTGGTGACGATTTCCCCAGATCGGCATACTCTTTCATTGTCCTTGGCCAATAGAGCTTTATATTTGTCAAAGACTATGACTTTCTCTGTATCAGGATAGCGAGGCGACTCAAGCTACCCTTGATTGAGGCATTGAGATTGAATGGAGTGCCATGAAGCAGCCAAACAATATGGTAGAACAATTGTGAAATATCACCAATGACAATATCAGGGGCTTCAGGTGAAATATCCATTACACCAAGACCAACGGCGATTTATTTCCTTTCCTATACAATCTTGTGCATCATTGAGTGAAGGAGGCACTGAACAAAGTTTATAAGCAAAGAGGGATTGAAGGTCCATGTTTCGCCTTTGACCAATCATCACTATCTAAAGAAAAATGTTTACCAGATCGACGACTGGCAATACTCTGTCCCAAAAGGTCCATTGTCTTGATAGAACTATTATAAAGGAATGAAACCCATTAAGGAGGCTATCGATGTAGTTATTAGTCATCTGTTCTCCTAAGGTCAATTAATCGCACATTCACCTCAGTGAAGGCAACTTTTCCTGTAACTGGATTGTACAAATGAGGTCGATCATTTTCCATTGGATGATGGTACTTATTGACCTCTGCAGCAATACGATCACTATCTTCTACATCCAAGACAAGCCTGTGTTTCAGTTCTTCAGTGTGTTGTTTCTGTACAGGTTGACATGATAGATCAGCACAATAGATATTGTCCATGGTGCACAGTTATAGGGAACACATCAATCCACTCAATCACGAATTCAGCAGACAAGAGCTCTCTTGCCAAGTTTTATGGCAGTTTGCTCACCAAACTGGTTACCCGATACAGCATTCCAATATCCATCCTGAGGACGACAGACAAATGCACCGAAATGTAGGTCTGTCAGAGCTGATAGTGCTATCTCAAGAAGGTATTGAGATATATAATGTGCACACTGCATGCGACTAGCAAGGAAGAAATACTTGAGGATGCGCTGCAGAGTCACTCTCTTTCTGCTCTTTCATATTGGTGAACGAGTAGCATTGGCCAAATAAAGTTGTCTATCCAATGTCGACCAGTGGGATGTTGACGTGCTGTTTCCAGATAATGTTGTAGTTCCTCAAATGTCTTCCGTTCAGTTAACAAGAAAACATTGCAATATAGCCACCAATACACCACAAAAAGATCGCATCGCCTTCACCCAGAACTTGTCGTTAAACATACCAGTCAATCATAATAATAACAACAACAACAAACAACAACAAGATCCTTTCATGACTTCTGCAATGCATCCAACAAATGACATGATTATATTTAGTAAACATATACAGACAAGTGTGATATTTACACATCAATGATTTACTAGTAACTTAGGTGACCTGGTGGTCTAGGGGTCAGGTGTCAGACTTCTGTGCTGGCGGCCGGGGTTCAATCCCCGGTCCCGGCACAGATTTATCTGATTACCAAACCCTTCCTTCACCTCTGACAAGAAATTTTGTGAATGTGAGGAATGCCAGGCCTCTACCGTGGTTCGGATTCCACGTTAAACTGTAGGTCCTTCATTTCATCTCACAATCACCCTACCATTACACATTAGCGTAAGTGCGTATAACCCAAATGGGTAGTAAGACGCGGTGCTAATAATAATAATACAAGTAACTTAGCAGTGGCCATCTTGCTATAAGACCGTCATGTTTTCTTTTGTTCGTAAATGATGTAAAATGAAATGCCTGATGAAAACCTGAATCAATTTAAAACAAAAATGACCTTTCTAGGTGAATTACAAGCCAAGATAATCAAATTTACACAATTTTGGGTGTCCAATTTGGATGTATGTTGTAACCTCCTTTATTAACCAAAATGCAGAAGGTGCAAAATATGAAAAAAATCAAAAAATCTGAGTGAGTTGTTTGAGTGATCAAAGCAACAATAGTCTGAGAACAAACTACTGTTCCTCAAATGCACGCAAATCACCTGGTTGCGGAAAAAAGTCCCAAGACGGCCATCCTTATTGTCTTTTATTTTGAATCCTCATAACTTAACAAAAATACAATAACATGAAAGAAATACCAGCGGTAAATTTTAAATAGTTATTATGATATGAAGAAGTACGAACATAATGTATAAAGGTACAAATATTGAATATAATGTGTAAATGTATTATTTGAATATAAAATAGATGAATTCTCAAAATGTTTTAGGATAAATATTACTTATTAAGAGCTAACTCAAATAGACTGTCTTCAATCATACCTACTGATACAATCTAAATTCATATAGATATTGATCAGGTTAATGAAACTTTTACAATATAATCTCAAAAACATTTATATTATACTCCTAAACAACTTTATCTTTCAAGAAGAACAAATCCCTATGTTACAAATGGACAGAGTAATGGAATAATTCTTTCAACTTGATCAAACCTTTAAAGCAATAGGTAAATTAAAAACAATACTAGACTTATATAAATAATCAGACTTCAATACAGCTTAATTTTCCTCAAGATTAGAAAACTAGAACGAGTCATTGGTTCCAATATTCATGCCTAGACAAATCTTGTCCGCTGGACCTTGAAGCGGTGGGGGGAGGGGGGTTGAACTCGACTTGCTTCCTTCTGGGTGATTCAGGCAGAGGAAAGGAGAACATCCGTCAGTGTACCCCTTACCAATGTCATCTGTGGAGGATCAATAACGCCAGTGTTGGCGATCTTCCTCCACAGATCTTTTATCACCAGAAGTCTGTGGCACCAACCAGACCCACATAGTGCAACAGGGCCTTCCGAGATGCAAAGTCTCAACATTTTTTCCAGCGTCTTCTCCCTCAGCAGGTTCCTGTAGATGATGTCGCTGACCAGCCAACTCTCAGACCATGTTCAACACCGCTCCAACTACACATAGTTGTTGACTGGAGCCCTGCCGTGGCTCATTCAGTGTAGTCAATCTTCTCGCTGCTCACCATTTTGCCATGCATTAAGGGTAGGAAAACGAAGGATATAAGGTGTTGGATGTTCTCTGGGGCTGCACAAAAAGAAATTGAAAGTGTTCATCAATGACGTTTATATGCCCAGTCAGGATTAATTTCCTGACACACTAAAAGATAATCTTCATTCTTCCCTTATGCAAACAATTTTTAGATCCATCACTTATGAGTACAGTTGAATCTGGCTAATTTAAAGATGAAGGGACCACTAGAAAAATTCGAATCAGGCCAATTTTTATTTGGTCTGGAAAAATAACTTAAACATCAATTCATTGAAGTAAAATACTGTAGTGTATACTGTATAAATTTATTCTTAGTTTTTCCATAGCGATATGTACAGTACAGAATACTGTATTTACAGTTTTTCAAAAAAGGCTAGAACACTTTGATTGTTTTTGGAGTTAATACTCTGAGTTGGAGTAAACTCTCTTAGTTTATTGAGCACCTGGTAAATAGAGGGGCTAACAATATGTTGTCCCTCAACAAACCATCTCTTCGATATGGTCCATGGCTTCTTTGGAAGTTCCGTCTGTTCTTCATCTGAAGATGCACTATCATTTATATTGTTCATAAAATATGTCAACATTTCAGTTCTTATCCAAGTTCACAATATCCTCAAAAGTAACACCAAAAACAAAACTTTAGTGCCCCTGCAGGCAGAGAGTCTATTATCCACGCAACAACAATCAAGTAGTGAACGTGTTTCCTACACAAGATTTCAGGCTGCTTTTTATCATCTTCGAGGCAATTTTACATTGAATTAAACAAAACACGTTTGAATTACATGGGATTTTTTAACATTGTTTAGATAGAAGTTTAAAGGAACCAAGGGAATAGTTTGAATTAAACATGAATTATTCAAATTATCTAAGTTTGTATATATTTTAAAGGTTTTCTCCCTCTTAGGACACCCATTATTTAACTAAAGTTTTTTTAATGCTAATGGCTTACTAGTTAGTCAAAATCACTTATTACAACCGAAAATAAAAGCCTTTAAACAAATCATGAATTTTTGGTCACCATTATATGTGGCAAAGGCATATATATTCACAGTCGTTTAGATAGCCTGGGCACATATGCCAAAGCCAGAATTATCGAGTTTAGATAGCCTGGGCCCAGGGAAGAAGTCAGGGTGACCGTGAGAAGACATAATATATACTTAACAACTAACACATACCACACAAACAGACACACAATCGAGCACCCTTAGGGACGCTTGGAAATACACTCTTAAGATTACTGATGTGGGCTTGTCTTGTCATCGTAGTATTGTCTACATTCTTGAGGATGACTTTCACGGGAGTTAAAAACTTATCTCCCTGCCACGAGCCACTCCACCTCGGGCACAGCTTCGCAGATCTCTTGTCCACGGCGGATCTCAAGAGGAACTCTTTACATAGAACATGACCATCTTCTACACAAGGAATGGGGAATCTCCCTTTATTATAAGTGTCAGCCACCCTCCCCTGTGCTCTCCTCAGATGATCAAGAGCATCTATCTTTATGAGAAACATCATTAGGATCTTACAACAACGGATCATTATCCCATGTAACGAGAAGGGGATCATTCAACTACCAACTCAAGAAAATAGAAGCCAGAGATGAGCCAGTAGACTCGTAGAAGGATGAGTTGTAACGCCAGATTAAGAAAGTCTAACCTGATCCCACTTATTCTGCGCATGACTATGGAAGATTGTCAGTGCAATCGCCAAGTTCCAGTTAAAGAGTTCAACTTGGTTAGGCCCAGGGTGATAAGTGCTGGTGGTGACATGCTTGATACCCCATCCAAAACACATGTCCCTAAATGTGGCAGACCTAAAGCAGGGACCATTGTCACTAACAACAATACGAGGAGCCCCAAATATTGCCCAAACAAGCTTACACAGGGCGTTGACAGTAGTAGTCGCCTTCATGTTGCGAAGAGGAATCAATATTACATACTTAGAAAAGGCTACAATTAATATAGGCATGCAGGAATTACCTAAGGAGGAACGGGTAATGGGCCCAAAAAAATCAACGCGTACCTTACCCCAGGGGTGTTGAACCACATAGGCCGAATGAAACCCAACTCTGGAATTTTGGGTGGGCTTAGCCTTCTGGCAATCATCACAGTTGCTAACCCACTCTTTAACGTCGTTATATAACCCAGGCCTAAAGAACTCTCTAGACACTTTCCTAAAAGTTTTTTTAACACGCCTAAATACCACCATACACAGACAAAACTAGGTGTCTTAACAAAATGGAACGTACATCCACGAGAAGAACAATCTCCTTACATTTTCCCTTTGAATTGGAAACAATAGGAAGATCTTTGAACATAGAATATAAACCTACTTTCTCTCCTTTCTGAATCCTTTCCCTGATGCTTAGACACCAGAGGCCTGATGATCACTGATGGAAACAAAAAGATTCAGGAATGAACTTAATCACACAGGAAGCTGGTGTTACCTCCTCAGAACCGATGGGATTACAATCTTCTGAACTCATGATAATGCATCCGCGGTCAAATTGTGCTTCCCAGAAATGTGTTGGGTCGAAAATTTAATCCAAACAACCTCTAAACTCACCTTGCCTAACTGTTTTGTAAGCCGCCAGATCCACGCAAGTGCCATGCTGTCAGTTTAGAGCTTGAATTCTCTGTTATAAATAATCAACAAATTCTTCGACACCTTAGACACAGGCAAGACATTCCCTCTCAAAGGCGCTGTACCCTCTTTCGGCACCAGTGAGCGTCCGACTAGCGAAAGCCACCGGTCGAATGCCCTCCGACGTACTCTGGGACAGCACAGCATCCAGAGCTACACAGGAACCATCTACGTGAAGAAGGAAGGGAATCAAGCAATACTTCAGGGGAGACAATCTTCTTTTTTAAAAGGTCAAAAGCGCGAGCTTGTTCCTCACCCCAACAAAACACAACACCCTTCTTCTTAAGGGTTTTAAGAGAAGAAGGGAATAAACCTGGGTGGCACAGTATGCACACATTCCAACATATCGCAACAATGGGATGGATGCGCTCAGGTTTCCTCAAGAAATCACATATCCTATGTATTTAATCGATGGCTTAGCCCATGTCACTTTATCAGGATTAACATTTAAACCCACGCTACGCAGTAGACTCAAAATCCCTCTAAGTCTTCCATAGAGTCACTGTACACACAAATATTGTCCAAGTAATTATAATTATAATTATTATTATTATTAGCACCGCGTCTTACTACCCGTTCGGGTTATACGCACTTACGCTAATGTGTAATGGTAGGGTGATTGTGATATGAAATAGAGAACCTACAGTTTAACGTGGGATCCGAACCACGGTGGAGGCCTGGCATTCCCCACATTCACAAGAGGTCTTGTCAGAGGTGAAGGAAGGGTTTGGAAATCAGATAAATCTGTGCCGGGACCGAGGATTGAACCTCGGCCGCCAGCACAGAAGTCTGTAATTATAATTAAACACATACTTGAACTTAATGTCCAAAAAGACATAATCCAGGATGTGACTCAATTCTTGCCCACCAATATTACATCCGAGGGGGCCGCGGTTGAACTCATATTGTCTCCAAGGAGCCACGAAAGCTGTGTACTTTTTTGATGACTCGCCCAGGGAACATTGCAAAAAACTGGCATTGAGGTCAATCAAACTAAATACCTTAGCCCTACTTAAATGCTGAAAGGCAGACTTGATACTCGGCATCGGGTAGGGATAAAATTGAATATTCTAATTAATTTTCCGATAATCTAAAATTAATCTATATCCTTCACCTTTCTTAGGAATAGTAAACGCTGGACTAGCATATGGATAGTTGGAGGGCGAATGACTCTTTTAGACTCTAAATCATTAATCAACTCTCTGAGAATCTTCATTTTTGGAGGGAGGCGGGGACACAAGAGTATGGGTCATACTTCACAGGACTGTTATCTTCAACTATAATCTCATAAGGGAGAATATCAGGGAGTTGAGACATCAGGGAACCTCAAAATAATCCCATTTATGACTTCCTCGCTATTACCATAGAAGCACATGGTTGGGATTTTAGAAGAATTGCACATTGGAACTCTAATCCTAGGGGAGAATTCAAATACTAATTCTCTCTGTGCCAAGTTAATAGTGGCTCGTGTTCCCCATAAAAAATATAAGGGAGGGAATACAAAACACATCTCTTTTCCGTGTAAATCCCATAATCTTAATGGACAAATTAACCCTTTCTTGAACAAGTAATAAATTAACATCACCTACAACAAATGGCTTAGCATCTACCTTTTATATGTTAATTTTACCAGTGTTTATTAAATTACTCAACTCTGTATTAATAAAAGATCCACCTTGTGAATTTTTAATCGATCACAGCAATTTTGTTCAATGAGATGAAAGTACTATGTTGATATTTTTTCTCATAACACAGACCGTCTCAAGATTATCTTCCTTCACTCTAAGAATTAAAATTGTGTGATTCTCATTACTGTAATCACTAAATCCTTTCAAAGCTACTGACACAGCCCCATAAGTGTCCTTATGACAGTCTTCTTTAGCACAAACACTAACAGAGCACTGCATTGTAATCAATATGAACTCCACTGACTGTAACTAGCCAAGACAACATGTTTCGTCCTGCTCTAGAAGCTGACTCGGCATCATATCTAGAAATGCACAGACAAGCTATCACATCTATTATTAATTATCTCTCTTGATATACACCCCCCTTACCCAAAATGAATATACTCAATAAAACTTTTAATAACCATAAATATTCACTATGGGGTACTTCTTAGGTCCAATAAATGAACTATTATGAATAATTTTAACATCAACATCACAATGATAAGCCCCACATAGCAAACACATGCAATTCAGTTCAACTTGAAGCTGAAATATTTTAATCATTTTGCAGAGCATCGCCAAATTTGTATATGTTGTTGTACTCTAGAATTCACTATAGTGCAAAGTTATATTTTTTTTCTCTGCCCCCATAAAATTTATAGCATGTCAAACTTTATAAATTTTGAAAATTTCCCATTTTTGAAAGCTCATAAATAAAAAGTGGGTTAAAACACTTCAATTTTGTTTCAATTGGCAGGCTTACCTGTTACCATAGTTCTTATAAACAAAAAATGGTTTAGGTGTTCTGTCCCCTTCTTGGTGAAATATTACCGCAAATTCAGAAAAAAAATCTAATTTAATTTCTCATCTTTGGGCTAAAAAAACTTTAAAACAAAAAAAAATAGGAAGAGGTGTAATGACTCAAAATTAAAAAGCACTTGACGCTGCTTGAAATGTTTTTTGTTTCATTGAATTCGAACAAATTTTACAGGAGATAGAACATTTGGGGCAAATGCTTAAAAATACTAAAATTACTTGCGCCACACATTAAAAATGGTTCTTCCAACCAAATGAGTGGCTGAATTTTTTTCTAAAATTGGTTCTAGGTTCACAAAATGTTATAAATAAGTAAGCAAAAAAAAAAATCATGAAGCAACCATTGTTTGTTGAAATGGCATGTAATGACCCGATGATAATAAATAATATTACTTATTCTTTATTTCATTTCCATGTTTTATTAACATTGTTACTATTAAGGGCTACAACTACAAATATAACTTGTTAAGAGAATCCTGTTTTACACGGATTCAGTATCTGCGTTGATTCTTGGGAACGTATCTGCCCCGTTTAGCAGGATCCGACTAATTGATTTGCTGTCACCTTTGTTGGATATTGAAATGCAAGGTAGCAGATCAATTTACTTGGTTTCTTATGAATAAGCACCTACTCACCCGCAGGAGTAATTGCTCCCTACTCATCTCTGAAATACCACAGGTGTGTACACAGAATTGAACTGACATGAAGCTTTGGGAAAAGATAAATAAAATACTTGTGTATTTTCAAACAAGAGGAAAGCTGTGCCCATTCGTGAACAAGAATTTTAAAGGGCCAGTGGTCCCTCCAGACATTTTATTTGGAAGGGCATGTCTGTACTTTCTCCCAATTAGGTATTTAAAAGTTATGTTGAGATGTGTAGAGGTATACTTTTTTAAATATAAGGTAATCCCTCTTAAAATCTAGTCCATGCATTTGACCCATTTGCGTGGCTCAATATTATTAATCTTTTACTTAATATGTTTCAATATTTTATTAAAATTATTTTTTACCTTGCCCCACTGTTAGTGTACTTTTGTAAAGAGCTTTATAAAACAAATAAAAATTCTTTTAATAAGAACATGTTTGAGTAGTGGTAGATTTTAAAATTCACTTAAAAATAAATTACAGCAAATTAAATGTTTAAATGAACTTGTCTGTTGTGAAAGCTTGACCTTAAATAGATAATCTTTATCAACTGTCTCCATCCCCCTCTCACACTTTCTCACCTCCCTAGTGGTCTTTTCCCACATACTTCATTTCCACCTTAAATAGATAATCTTGATCAACTGTCTCCATCCTCCTCTCTCACTTCTCACCTCCCTAGTGGTCTTTTCCACATACTTCATTTCCACCTTAAATAGATCCAGATAAAATAAATGTCACGATGCACCACACAGACGTTCTCTTGCTTTTATCTTAAAATATACATTTACTAAAAACTCGTAAGATTTGTGAAACAAAATAATACATCTATACATTGTTGTAGGAACACTACAAAAAGAATCATAATTTAAATAATATACACTATTACCTACTCTCTGGTGTTAGGAACTAGGAACACTGTTACAGAAATATTATAAAAGCGAAACCTCTTTGTCAACCAAAGAGCATAAAATCTTTTTAAATACCTGAATTAAAAAGTCTATATATTTGCTTAGTTCATAAACTATTGGTTTCTCTAAAATTAAATTTCAAATATCTCATATAGTTGCGGAAAAATTAATAGAGTTGTAAAAATTCCTCCTAAAGTACCCTTAAAGTTATTTTAGTGAGAAAATGATGAGTTGTCATCTTGTTTATAACGATAAACAGCGTCTTTATATAAAATTTAATCAAAATCATTAGAGTGGATATTGAGGAAATAATTTTTTTCTCTTTTTGCCCTTCAGTAAACTACCCTTAAATTTAGGATTAGCTATTTAATTCCAAGAATCCCTTGGGGGGAGGGAAACCTTAAAAACCCCGTATACCATGTTTTAGCCTAATTGGTAAAATAGTTTCGGCTCTAGCCCAAGTTATAGACACACAGACGGCATTGCAAAAAATACATTTTTTAGTTTGCAGAGGGTCATGAAACACCATTATTTATCAAAATATCAAGTTTTCCATTATTTTGACGATCACAATACTTTCTCTCCGAGGTGTCGAGAGAAAGTGAAAAGTTATATAGACAAGGTCTTGCTTCTTTCAAATGTGTTGCGTTTGCCACTTCATGTTTTATATATGAGGTACGTCCAGAAAGTAAGAGTACTCGATTTTTCTATTTATAACAAAATGACAGGATTTTTTTGGTAAATATGTCGATTATTTCTCCATGTAGTCGCCTTCCAGTTCTATGCAGGTTGTGAACTGTGGCAAAAGCTTTTTGATGCCCTCCTCAAAGAATTCTCCCGCCATTTCCTTCTTCCAGTTCAAGACCTCTTGTTTCACCTCCTCGTCAGTTGAATTTTTTTTACCACCCATGTGAGTCTAAAGGAGGTGAAAAGTTGAAAGTCTGAAGGTGCCAAGTCAGGGGAGTATGCGGGATGGCTCAAAATGTCCCAACCAAATGAGTCCAAAAGCGCCTTAGTGGCGTTGGTCGTGTGTGGGCGGGCGTTGTCGTGCAACAAGCGCACTCCATCTGTCAACATTCCCCTCCGTTTGTTTTGACTTGCTCTCTTGAGCATTTTTAGGGTCTCGCAGTATCGTGCTGCATTAATCGTCTCCCCCTCAGGCAGAAATTCGATCAAAATGATCCTTTCCAGTCCCAAAATATAGTGGCCATGATTTTTTTTGCCCGAAATTGAGGTTTTGAAATTTTTGGCAGATGGGGAACTGGTGTGCCGCCTCTGTGATGCATGTTTTTTTGTCTCAGGAGTGTAATGAGCCACCCAGGTTTCATCTCCAGTCACAATCGAGCTCAGAAAATTCTCACCTTCCAATTCAAATCGCTCTGATCGTCATGAACATTCGTTCTGCCTTCATTAAACTCATGACACCACTTAAACACGTTCGTTCGGTTCATAACACCTTCGCCATAAACAGTTTTGATCCATGAAAAAATTTCATTTGGTGTTTTTCCTTCAGCGAGAAGGAACCTGATGACAGAATAACTTTATACAGTCTACATGTTATGTAAAGCACAATATGAAGAAGTAAGATCAAGTTTATTTATATCTTTGAAAAAATATTTATGGTAAAAAAAATAATTGGGGTCCCCAGCCAGCAGTGTGTCCAAATGCATTATACATTATATACATGAAGTGGCTCCATTTAGGCCTAAAACTGAGCCTCTTTCATACCGAGAGAGTACCAACGGCAAATAATTGTGCAATTTATGGGGACAGTGACCACATCCAGCCGATCCAAGAAAAGTGTTAATTTACATTATTATTATTATATATTATTAGCACCGCGTCTTACTACCCATTCGGGTTATACACACTTACGCTAATGTTAATGGTAGGGTGATTGTGAGATGAAATGAAGGACCTACAGTTTAACGTGGAATCCGAACCACGGGGGGCCTGGCATTCCCCACATTCACAAGATGTCTTGTCAGAGGTGAAGGAAGGGTTTGGAAGTCAGATAAATCTTGCCGGGACCGAGGATTGAACCCCGGCGGCCAGCACAGAAGTCTGACACCTTACCCTAGACCACCTAGGTCACCCTAAATAACAGAGCACACAATCAAAAGCAATTTAAAGTATTTGACATAATACATTTACATTTAAAGTATTTTAAATATCAATTAAGAACAGATTTATTTGAGAAATTTTATCTAATTTTCCTTGAAAAAATATAGAGGATTTCTCAAATATTTAATGAACAAAGTAGAAAAATACAACAATGTTCACCATTGTAGACGATGTTTAGGAATGTTGTAGTAATAGATGGATAATTGAACTCTGATGTGTGTGCAAATATATTCATAGACAATAGATTAAAGTTAGTAATAGTAAATCATAAAAAATAAAACTATGCTTAGTGACCGTAATTCTGGTGTATTGAAAACCTATCAGAGTGGAAATATGTCTGCAATCAAAATTTTATTATAGTTGTTGTTTTTTCAAAGAACACATTTTTTTAAACATTCCCACTAGAATATTCCCATATTTTAATGGGAATGTTAATAAGGTCATAATGGCTTATAAGGCCTTTGTAAATAATTCTGAAAAAATTACGGTGAGTTACAACAGTTTTGGAGAAACTGTGAGTTAAGTTTTGGGGTGTTCTAATATTTAATCGCGGAAGCCATGTTGTATTATGCTCAACTGGATGCACCCGAGGAAACTGTCATGAAAGGAGACGAAAGATAGGTAAAATAACTGCTCCCCCTTCGTCTACCAACAACTATACGCAGGACAACGAAACTATGATGGAAGAGAAAGTGACATAAACCTCTCCCTTCGATTTCCTTTACTCAACTGATTGGTCTGCTACCTCGCATGGGCTTATATCAGGTTGAAAAACTGTATTGAGGAGGAGTATAAACCTACATCTAACACATTTCCAAAATTTTAGCCATTTGAGTAAACTACCATTTTTATAATGATCCATTCCCCTTAACAAAGATTTCTTGACTCAAGTGCTTATTCCCAGCAGCAAATTCTAGATACCATTTTGTTTATTGATCAGAGGTTATGACTGTTTACCCCCAATTTTTTTGGAACTCCCACCAAACATTACCATGAAATATAAAAAAAAGTTAAATCGTTAATATTGATGTAATGCATACTCTACATCCCGATGTCTAAGTCCTTAAATCACTCAGCCCTAGTGCTTCTATCAATATGACGTATGAACATTCAAACTATTCAGATCTAAATTATGTCTGCACATAAAAATACTTAAGTACTCAGTAGGGATGGGGAGAATAAGGAAAATATCAGATTCGAGACTGTAAGAATGAATTAAATTATGGGTTGAAATTGGTTTTAGAGAGCTTTATACCTCATTGGTGGTTTAGTCAAACATTGTTAGTAAAACCCCATATCATTAATTTACCACCTAACCGACTGTACGGATTCATTGCACTTTCTGAACTGACAGAAGGAACAATCAACATAAGACTGACAGCTTTACTCCCCCTCCTAAGGAGGTTGTGCTACACACTTTTATCACTCTCTGTTGGTATTTAGCTAATATTTATATTTTCCATAGAAACTTTATTTGAGATTAATTAAAGTAGATCTCTTATGTTTATTATGATTTCTAAGATTCAGATTCATAAATAGAGGTTTCGACCCATATTGAAGGTTTCTTAATATTCTCTCTTTTTTCAGTGATGCTGTGGATAGTTCCACAAGTTCAAACTGGGTACAATTTTGAAGATAACGCCCATTTCAACTTAATACCTCCACATTTTATGTTTGGGTCATGTCATCGACCAGGTATAAACAATCTGAAAATAATGGGTTTAGCTCATCAGCTTTGTCTATGTGTGTCCATCAACATTTTGGATAATTGGCTGAAAATGTTACAGTAGGACATTTCCAAAGAAATGCTTTGTTTAATTTATTTATATAATATATTTTCCATGTAGAAGTTAAATTTAGATTGATAAAATCTGGAAACTCAAAATTCAATAAATAATATCTAACTAAGATTGAACTACTCAATATTTTACAAAGGGTTGAGGTAAAGAAAATATTTATCGAATTCAATATTATTTTTGTCTTGGCTTAGATTTAATTTATCTATAGCGATTAAATAATGCACTTTTTTTTCTTTACTTTTATATTAATATAATTTGTGTACATAATACTGTTTTTTGTTTTTTCATATTGGAAAATTTTTATTCCTTTTATATAGTCAAAATGTTCATTTTCAAGAACTGATATTAAAGAAAAATTATTGTACCCTCAATATATTAATAGCTACTTTGGGAACAATTTCAACAAATTTTTGTTTAATTTATATGTTGAAAAGAAGGGTGTATAAAATTATAATTGGGAAAAAAGATTACTTGATTTTAAATTTAAAAATTCTTCCATATACTTCTTAATATTGAATGTTTATGATATTTGGTTCGTATTTGTTCAAAAGTTGAAATTTTCTTTAAAGTATTTTTTTATTACAAAAACAGAATAACTACAACCAAAATAAGGTTTAGTCGCCTTTAACATGTTATGGCATATTAATAATGATTAGTCTTTATGGCATTTACAGATTCAAATTAATTGTTGTAATAACACCTCTTTTCCAATCATTTTTTTAATTCAGTACTGTCTTAAATTAACTTGCTTTTATTTACGATGTGCTTATATATCTGGCAACATTATCAACCATAATCATTTATAAAGGTAATATAGTGAACCGCTCTGAACCATTTATCATCATAGACTTATTGTTTTTTTGTGTGTTGGTTTGAAATGTTGGACTGCCACTGAGTGATATATTGACAGGAATCCTAATTGTCTAAACACTGGTGCAATTTATCTAGACATAGTAATTATTTCAAGAGCAGCAAACTAATAACGATTTTTCTTCCTGGGATTCCCTGTCCCCTCTATAACACCCAAAATTTAGTTAGAATATTTTAACTAAGGAAATCTAGAGTGGACCTAGTTAAATAAAGGTATGATTGAGACTAAAAATATCAACTTTTTTATACATACACACACACACATACAAACACACACACACACACACACACACACACACACTCTTCACATTAAATACAAAAAATTATTTTCACTAAGAAATCACCACTTATAGCCGAGATTAAGCAATAGAGCTCATTCAAATGACAATAGTTCAATCCTTGTTTGTTAATTTTCACTAAGAAATCACCACTTATAGCTGAGATGAAGCAATAGAGCTCATTCAAATGACAATAGTTCAATCCTTGTTTGTTAATTTTTATACCTTTAAGAACTTTTGTCATTTGAATGAGCTTTATGGTCTCGGCTTCTAATCAAAGCTAAGCCCCAAGCCCACAAGGGGGATTATTGGTACCAGGGATTCCCAGAGTAACATATAAAAAATGTGGATGATGATCAATAAAATGGCTATCCATACTAAGGAATAGTGCATGCCCAGCCCACCTGCTGGGAGTTCCTCTAGAGGAACTTAACTGGCATTATGGGTCATTTGGAGGTTTTTCTTTTGTTTCAAAGTGTTTGGAAGTTTCATGGAGTCTTTTTAGTGAAATTAAATTCGGCACATGGAGATAGTCAGGTAGTGAATCGAGTTCAATTTAAATTTTAGTATCTCATCATGTGCCTAACATTTCATTGTTTTGTAAAAGTCACCAAAGATTTAAAAAAAAATGCCTACAAATCTAAGTTGAGCAATGCTGGCATAATGCAGTAGAGATATTGCTCTCTCCCCTTGGAAATAAACTCGCCCTCTCTTCTGGAATAAACGTGCCCTTATTTAAATTTATTTCACTTCTGCTATTCTTTAATATGAAGCTGAAAAAAAATATTGTATGAAATTGCAAGTAGCTTCTAGAGGCACGCCTAAAACAATATATCTAGGCGAGTAGTAGTTCTAACATTTTTTAAAGGAACCCAATCATTAACATTTCCAGGGTATAACAATTAAAATAACTTCTGAGAGCGTCCAACTTTCCAACATTTGCCACAAGAATCCCCCTCTAAATAGCTACTCAAGTTACTAAATTAAAAAAAAAAATACAAGGTGAAGATCACTCCAAATAGCTTCTAGAGGCATTCAATTTTCATAAAATTGCTGGCAAAAAATCAACTTAGATAGCTTATATAGACAGTTAATTTTCTGAAAAATTCCATGTGAAGACCACTTTAAATAAGTTATAAGGACATTCAAATTTTTGAAGAAGGAACACTCCATTTAGAAATATAGTTTTCAAAAAATATTTCCCTAGAAGATTGCTCAAAAGAGCTCTTACAGGTTCCCAAATTTCAAAACATTTATGGCAGAGGACCACTCCAAATATCCGATATTCAAACATTTGCTGAGGAAGAGCCCCTCCCCCCTTTTTAGCATTTGTCAAAAACTCTTTTTATTTGCAAAGTTAATTTACCTCCTTAGACAAATAAGTTTTTGCAGCCACTGAAGTTGAATCAAACAAAGATAAGGGGACCTATGCTTTGCCCCTGGTACTACTGGTGAGGTTTAACACGGATCTCGGCAGCACAGGTAGGGGAGGGAGGGATATGGTGGGGGTAGATAAGAGTGTTTCTTTCTCTCTCTTAGGTACGAGACATTATTCGCTACCACCACAAACACAAACATAAACATGTATTACTTAAACCCTACATATCTTCAAAAACTTCCACACCAATCATTGCTATCAACACCCATTCCCCGTTCGCTGGAGCTATCGTCTGACGAATCGTCCTATACCTTGATGATAATTCTATCAGATACCTCATCAATTCTTTGCTCTGATTTCAAGTATTCTTTGTGTATTGTGTGTGCATTGTGCACTACCCATTCCACTGTCGCTATTGAGCTAAATTGTTCTTCCACTAGGATCTTAGCGGTGTTTACATTGAATGTAAGGTTCTTTTTAGAAATATAGTCCTTGACTAGTGCCAATATCTATTCTCAGGGGTTGCGATCGGGATGATATAGGACAGAATACCATACATTGCTAGTAGTGTACCTATCCTATCTTAAATTGTGGTTAATGCAGTTGAATAAGTGACTATAATTCTAGTTTGGGCATAGTATTACTGAAGGGAATATTTTGTTGTTTCAACCAATTCACTATGACTATTTTATGTGAAGATGTTTGTGGTGGGTCTAATTGAACATTGTGTTAGGGTGTTATTTCATTAATTAGTACACTGACTGTTAGGCAGAAAGTTGGACATCAGTTTGTTTGCTATCAACTTTTCATAGATTAAATTTTTTTTTTAATAAGATAGTAAGAACCACACGGCTGCTCACTACTCCCCTACTTTACTGATACTGTTAGCTTGTCCTTGAACTATCCCATGCATCGGCAATACAAGGCTTGGTGGACCTTGATGAGCATATTATTTAGTCAAATAATGTTTGGTTGCCAACCGTGTTTTTTTAACTTCATCCGATCATAAGCTGTGAATCAATGACATTTTAAAATGTTCATAAGTGTATATTGGTAGTAGATAATGCATTGGTATCCCTTGTTAAAATTTGAAATAATCTTGTTTCTTATTTGTAGGACTCTTATTCAGCATATGAACAAAGAAATTTCAAATTACTATTGTATTTTATTATTATTTTCTATTTGATGCATGTTTATCTAATGCACTGATTTATATAATTTATCTGCTAATTTTCTTGTTTCATGTTGATTAAATCAATACAGAGATAATACTTTTAGATTGCTATTGGTACACTTTCAATCTAATGTGTATTGTTACTCCTTTTTAAATTAATCCTGATAATTTTCACCACATTAATGTTCTATTTGACGTTAACTCTTCAGACAAGTGTGACATCATCATCACGAACTGTTTCCAACCTGTGGCTAGGTCTGTTTAGTATAATGCCTCCAGCTCCCTCCTGCACTCTTTCATTCCCCTCCTCTCACTTGCACACTTGCTGCTATCTGTTCTTACATATTTCATATCCATTAAGCTTGAAATCCTCTTCCAATCCATCCTCATTACGTGCCCATACCATCTCATCCTTTCTTCCTCTACTATCTCATGTACCCCAGCTCTAGACCTTACATCTTCATTCCTAATCCTATCTCTTCTGGTGACAGCTAGCATGCTCCTCAATAACTTCACTCCCTTGGCCTCCCACTTTCCTTGTTTCTCTTTTATCCAAAGTCCAAGTTTCCGCTGCATACGGGTATGACGTATGCTCTATACAACACTTCCCTTTTCCATAATAGGTCTTCTACACACCTGTGTAAAACCTCTCCCTGCTGCCCTCATCGCACTATATCTTCTATGCTGCCCCTTTCGCCCAATCACACTCCCTAGATCCTTCACTCTCTTTGCTTCTTTAAAATCATCACCTTTCTTGGCCTTGTTCTCTGACTTGTGTGACCTAACCTTTTAAAATACTACACTCAATAGACAATAAATAGTTAATTACATTATCCATCTCACTCTTTATGAATGCTGCTGTTGACCAATTATTCTTTACTGTAGTAATGTTGGTTGCAATGTTTGTTTATCGACAATAGGATTACTCATGACAATATGGAAATGTGTGTCATTTATATGTAAAAAAATTAAGTTAAGATTTTTCACAAAATGACCCCTGTACTTTTCATTAATTTATGATGGGGCCTTAGGACACACATGAAAAGTGTTGGTTATTATTAAATAAGTTTGGCTGGCTCTGAGTTTCAATATTGTACAATATGTTTTTCAGTTCTCCAGGTTACCTTGTTACCTGAGGTTAGATATAGGTAGCCAAGTCTTGTAGATACTTATTAATATCAAGGGCCGGATTTTGATGACATGTCATCTGTATTTTAAAATATCAGACAATGCTCATGTGCACATAAACTTTGTTCATGCTGTTGCTTATAAATTTATATTATTTTCTAGTCATTTTAGTTATATTTCTTGTTTTGAAAATCTGTTTAACTTTTTTTAATAATAAATATGTTTTGTAAGTTCATGAATACCCAACCAAACCAAGCACCATGAAATTTCAGAAATTGCACGTTTTTCTCTATGGAGTTACATTCCTTTGTAAGCTGGAATCATCAAAGTTTACAGTAAATTTGAACTTTTTTATTATGTATATTTCTTTTTTAAGTTTCAATTGTGATTTAGTGCTCTGTTATGTGTTTAGATAATGACATACAGGTTTACGTTTATAGTTTGATTTTTTTTGAACTTTTCATTGTATTATTTTATTCTATACTACTATCATTTCTTTTTGGTTAATTTTTAAATTTGAGAGATTGGAACTTTTTTTATTGCTTATAATTAATATTTTTCCGTATTTTTATAGATATTAAATATTATTTACAATGTTAGTGTGAATTTTTTCAAATGCAGCGTGAATTTTCTAACTATATACATATGTTTATTACTTACTGTCTATAACTATTCAATTACATTATGATACTAATTGTACAGGTGGAATTATTAACATAGAGCTACATTGTATTTTTAATCTTGAATAATATAATGACTATGTCAAATATAATTAAAGTAATGCTTAGTTATTTTTGATGTGAAATGTATTTAAAATATTATTATTTCTTAGTATGATTGTATAAATTTTAATACATTATATAATTTAATGTAAAAAAGATATATGGTATAATAAAAGGTAATATTTAACATTTTTTTATTTTGTTATTTAATATTTTTATTAGTATATTGTATTTTAATATTTATGTACTTAATTACTTTATATTCTAATTATAAATACATTTTATTAAAATACTATTTGTAAAGTATTTGTATAAGTATGTCAGAAAAAATTAATAATTATAAGTTAAATAAATTTGTAACTAAATTCTATGTACTAGCTTAAAAAAAATTATATGTACAATATTATAATTATAAATTATATGATATGTTCAGACGTAATTTTGTTAAAATTAATTTAAAGTATTGTGGTTTAAATTATATAAATAAATATTGAAAGTTAAATTTCAATGATCTATTGTCTTACTTAGTTAAGTATATTATTAGCAGATTTAATAATAAATAAGAATTTATTTTACAATTAATAAATTAGAGTTATTATTTAATCAAGTTTGATTTAAGTATAAAAGATATGTATAAATCTTTCATAACTTAGTTATATTATTTATACACATGTAAGTATTAATAAATTCTATGATAATACTTAAAAGAATTCACAGTTATAAATATTTTAAAATAAGAAAGACTGTTCAGATTTTATTATTGATTTTTCTAGATAAATGTATTACATTCTAATGTTGCTATACATATAATTGTGACTGAATTATTTTAACTGATTGCTTTGAATTAAAAATTTAATTATATTAAAAGAAATTAAATCAAATAAATTTTAATTTTAAAATAACAATTTATAATAAATTAGTTACTTTAATAAAAAATTATTTAATTTAATAATATTTAAATAAGTTAGTTTGTAATAAATTTACAAATTATTAATTTTAATTATAAAGAAGTAATTATAATTAATATTTATAAAATTATAATTATTTTAATGTAAATATATAAGTTAGAAGTAATTGTAATAAAAAAAGTTAATTTAATATTTATTATAAATTAATATTTTAATAAATTTTTAAAGAAATTAGTAATTTATTTAGTTAAAAATATAATTTATATTTCTTAAATCTCTATAATTAAAACTCATTAAGACAGAATTTAGTAACATTCTAAGAATAGTTTTTATTAATTAATGAATGTTAAATAAAGTTATATAAATTAATTATTAAATTAAAATATAATTTAAATTAATTTAATGATTATTCAAACAACTTTTAGTAGTTTATAATTAGAAGTAAATTATCATTTTAATTATAAAATCAATTTAGTATAAAATATTGGTAGATTTAAGTAAATTATGTATTATTATAATTGTATACTAGTTAGAAATATTGATTTTAAACGAATATTTAGTAATATAATAATTAAATTTCTTAGCATTAATTATTATAAAATATTAATATTAATAAATATTCATATGAAATCTTTTAAATAATAATTTTTTATAATTGAATATAATAATTTAGAAATAATAGCTTAATTAATGTATACATTAAATCAGTATAATAATAGTGAATGTGTTTTGAAAATATTTATTTCTTTGAATTGAATTATTTGATTAATATTAAATTATAATATTTGAGAATTGATAAAATTATTGTTTAATTAAATAAAAAAAAATTATTAACTTAATATAATAAAATTACAATTAATAAATTATAATTTGTTATTAAATTAAAAAATATTATTATTGAAAAAAATCATAAATTAGATTACTTAAAATGTAACATATTTATAAATAATAATTATGATAAAGATGTTAAATCTGATAAAAAAAAATATATTTTTTAATTGTAAAATTAAAGGTTTATAGTATAATTATAATAAATTTTTTTTAATTTAACAAAGAATCTTGTTTATTATATTTATCATAATATATAATGAAATTAATTAATTAATAATAAATAAAATCTATTAAATTTAAATTTTTATTTAAAGTCAAAATTAATTATTAATAATTTATAAGATCAATTAAAAAAATTATTTTATACTATTTTAATAATTAAAATTCTTAAATAATTTTAAATTTCATAACCATTCTTATTAATAATCTAGAATTGAAGTAACAGATTTTAATAAATTTAAATGATAATTCATAATTCGTTAATAATAAGAACCTATTTGATAATCTTGAGAATATATTTTAATTAATTTATTATTAAGTTAATTTTTATCTTTGTTAAGTAGCTAAATATAAATTAATATAAGTAATCGTAAAGTTATTAATTTTTCAATGATTAATTATAAAAAAATTATTATTTTCAATAACTTTAGTATTAATGTGTATATTCTTTAATTGAATAAATATTAAGTTTAACTTAAAATTAGTATAAATTAAATGAATATTAAGTGATTCAATATATTTAACAATATTAATTAAAAATTTTATCATAAAATTGAAATAGTAATTTTTTACTAATTCAAGTTATATAAAATTAGTTTCTACATTTTGAGTAAGTTATAAACATTTATCAATTAAATCATTATTAACGAAAATATTTTCTTAATTAAATCATACCTTAACATATTTTAATATAAATTAATTATCACATTAAAATGTTGAATTTAATAACATTAATCATCCTTTTAATGTGTAAATTTACCTTAATTAATTTATGATTTTCATACTTAATCTATATCAAAATCATTTAATTTTATTAAATTTAATACATAATTTATAATTTTAATTTTACTTACAAATGAAATTTTAGTTTCAATTTTATAATAAAACTTTTAATTTAATATTATAATAATTTAAAATTATTAATATAAAATTTATGATGTATTTTGTTTAATAAAGTTCCAATTATTTTTGATAATAACAAATAGTCAGTCTAAGTTTAATGGTTAAAGTTTTAAAACACGTTCAAATTACAATTTATTTAATTATTATAATAATATAACATCTAAATATAATAAAATAAAAATTTATCGTTTAAGTCAATTCAGTATTTAAATATTTACAACATTTTAAATATTACTCATTTTAATCATTACTATTAAGAATTATCAAATTTGAATTTAAAAATTTATAATTTTAAATAAATTCTTTTTAAAACTGTAAACACTCAACATATTAATTAAAAAAATTTATCCTAAATTTAGAATCAATTAAATTTAGATACGTTATAATGTTTAAAATATAAATAAAATAAATTGTAATAATTATTTAATTTATATAATATAATTCTAAAAAAATTTTTTAATAATAATTCTTAATTTATCATAAATTAATATTAAATAAATATTTAGTTCCTAAATCAATTTCAATCTAAATCATTCTTGTGTTAACGTTGAATTTCTTAATTACATTAAAAATAGATTATGATCATGTGTAAGATTAAATATCTGGAACCAGTATAAATTCAAAAATAAAAATTGAAAAAATAGGATTTTTTTTAAAATAAAAATATTCCATTATATACCATTCAACTACTAACAATTATAAATTATTAAGTTTGAATCCATCATCTGGAAAATTTATGAAAACTTATTTCAATCACTATAAAAACCTTTAATCAAAAAACATTGTGACTTTCTTTTTATTTAAACTAAATTTCGTTACAATACTTCAGCAATGTTAACAATATCGAATTTTCAATAACATTTAATTATTATTTTGTAATTAAAAGTCAATGGAATCTTATATTTATTCAAGAAAATATTGAATTCTAATCTTATATTCTCTCATAAAAAATAATGATAATATAACTTTAATATAACTTCAGATTCATTTTTTTAAATTGTTTGAAAATAATAAATTTTTTAAATTTAAGCCTTAGCAAACTTATCATCTAAGATTTAATCTCTCGTAACAGTAAGTATTTTAATCAACATACAAACTTCATTGGAGTAAAGAAACTCTGTCTCCCTCTACTCATTGTAAGTTGTACTCAACCTACACCCTAGCTAGTTTTCTAAAATCACTCAACACTCTGAGTTGTTAAATTTTACTATATACCATCTCATTTAGTAGATTGTGAAACATGGAACTTTTTAACCTCTCAAGAAGTATTATATATCAATTTCTAGTAGATTACTTTAAATCCCTTTCAAACCATTAATATATTTTATCACTTAATCATAAAAAAGTGTTTTTTTACTAACATCATCTCAGTGATAATTTTTAATAATCATATTAAAACATTAATATAAATATTTAAATCTTCATCCTATAACTAATGAAAATCAATAAACCATTATTCATATTTAACTAAATAATACAATCCCCCCTTTGTTGCTAAGTTTTTCTTAACATTCTAAAACTTTTAACATACAAGTATCTCTAAGTGTTTCAATTACATTTACTTACCAGACCCTCCCTGTCGTTTTGTTTAGATCTAATCCACCTAATCGATCAAATACCAACCCTCCTATATTAACGTGCCTGGCTGCTCCGAAATGTCCTTCAAGTCAGATTTGATTTTACACCTCTCCTTTTGTACCCTTTATTAAGGAAAATATGTATGAATGCAGTTGAACACAATCTTCCAGGAGTTGTTTCTTTCTTTTCTCCTAAGATGGGTCGTCCAGTCGGGCACAAACTGTTCTATCAAGGATGTGTCGAATTGTAGCGACCCATCTCTTCCCTTGAGAATAACTATGCTTTGGAGTACCATTAGTGTCATCTTTTGATCTTTCAAGCTTACTCTAGGTGAGGGCACTCTGATGCTCCGGGAACCAATTCCATATTGATTAGTATGGCTTCTTCTTCGCTCTCTTGGTCCATCAGGTCTGACATTTGACACCACATCTCTGCCACTGAGCTGGCCAGAGTCTCACTGCTTATCGAGGTCTCGTAGAACAATTCATCAGCTTTAGATCCATCTTGCTTTGACGCTACATGCCAATGGTGAATAGATAGATTTATTCTTAACAAGACTACTCCCAGCCAGTGGAAAGAACAAAACTAAAGAATCATAAATAAAGCCGTCACCTTCGAAATAGTAACCAGAGTTGTAGAAACTCAAAGGGAAACCTCTAAAAAATATTCAAAAACCTATTCCTTCGAAAGTAGGCCCTCTGTATAAAGAGAGTGTAGAACAAATTAAGTTATAAAATGCCCAGGTCTAAAAATCCAGCCGAGCAGAGCTATGTGTGATGAAACAGGTGTGAATTTCCAAATAAATTTGCTAGCAAGGTAATAGAATAGCTTGCGGAGAAAACATCACCCGACATCCTCCAACAGGCTGGGCAACAACATGAGTCTAATGATGTCCAGGAAAATAACAGAAAACCATGCTCTGCTAGCATTTTTTATACTGTTTTTCTTACAGATACAAAATGTATCTTACACATCGTGCTAACGGGCCCATACCACTAAGCCAAATGGCCGACCGAGAATTATTTTACATTGGAGTTTGACACTTGAGAACAAATATTCATTGTTTTCATGGATAAGAACAATTCACTTGAAACAAAAAGAAAGGAAACTTTGACATATATCAATGATTATTAATTTTAATATAGATCAGGCAGGTACAATAGAACACGCCTATCTCCTATAATCCCTAAACAATAACTGTTCTGCATTTGACAATTTCCCTGCACGCTCGCGGTCAGTACCGATTGTACAAAAACCCGAGACTTTTTGACCTTGTCTAAACTTACACTTCTTGGGTCTGTGATGTCAGCGGTAGAATGCCATCTACAAAACACATTTTAATCATAATTTTATAGCCATGGGTGTCACGAAAATGGTACTTACTTTTATTGCCTTTTTGTCTGTATGCTGAAGCAAATTGCAAAATTTTTGGTATTGTAATTTTCTAACAGAAATACTATACATTAAATAGAAGTTTTGTTTTTTAAAGGGAAATACAATATTTCGTAAAAATTTTATTTAATAGCCCAAATAAGAACATTTCTCCAAAAATGTGAACCTACGCCCCCCTACATTAGGGGTATGTTGTGATGTAAGGGGTGTATTTAAACCTTTTTTGTGCAAGAAGTTTATTTTAAATAATAAAAATCAGATTTACATTTTTCCCAAAATCCAGTCCTTACCCCGTCGGTAGTGTTCAGTCTACTGAGCAAAGGGCCTAAAGTTTAATTCCCAGCATGGCCGAAAATTTAATATGGTGAAATGTAGTTTTTAACCTTTTACAGTTGTGGATTAACAGCTGGGGACGGGTTGTTTGCCTGTTCTAGTTTTAATAAAAAACTAAGGGGAAAGTCATTTGGGCGTTGCAAGTTGCTGACAAATATTCTTTAAATTTCTTTGCAATAATTTAAGTACAATTTTTCAGTTGATGTTTCCGAGGGTTCCATTCCCAAATGCCTTTATCCTTGGTGGAGACAAGGCTGCAACTTCATTGTGCAGGCTTGGCTCCATTCTTTCAGAAACTTTACTGGACCACCTAAAATCATGTAACAAACTTTGTAATTTGTTTTGTTTGAAGCTTTGAATAAAGTTATCAAAAGAGGACAAATGGCCATTGTAATAAGATTCTGGAACAAGGAAACTCATCAAGTTGTCGGTCTTAACTTAAATATTGTATTTCTCGATAGGAGCACACGCTAAAGAACTAAGCATTTTCTAGATGGTATTTCTCCTCTTCCACTCTCTAAGTTGATACAAGTGTCAATGGATGGCCCAAATGTCATTTTAAAGTTCTTCAGGAACACATCAAATCTGTTACAGACAATGAAGTATATAGTTTGCTAAATCTGGGAACATGTGGGCTTCATGTTGTTTATGGTTCCTTGAGAACAGGAGTGGAATCTGTTGATTGGGATATAAGTAGCTTATTGCGTCACATGTACTACCCGTTAACTGACTCTCCAGCTCGTCGAGCATTTTTTACCCAGTTGACAGGATGTACAGCGCTTCCTTTGAAGTTCTGTGGTGTGCGGTGGTTAGAGAATGCATAGTGCTTTCAAAGGGCATACAAATTTGTAGGGGTGTGTAAAGGCCACTTTTTAAATGTGAAGCAAAGTCGAAGCAAAGCTTGAAATTTGCAAAGAGAAGCCGAAGCCTTTTATTAATAATTAATGCACACAGGCTTACTGATAAGCTTAGTAAATTATTAGGTTTTAATATTTATTTACATCGTGTAGCTGAGAAAACTATTTTGCAAATTTTATGTATGCATGTCTTTTTATTTGCATTTCAATTATAATAATTATAAATTAAATTCTGTTTTAGTTTCCCACTTTCCATACCATCCATTTTGAATAATAAAGAAAACACAAAGAAGCTATGAAAAACTTCTGTGACAAAATGGACTTGTAAATTTGTCACAGATAAATTTCCCAAACAGATAGAATATTAAGGACTAAACATTAGATGTGATCTGGGATGATAAAGCGATATCTCTACTTTATACCAGTGACCTTGTGTTATTTCTTTATATGTATTTTTTTTTTTTTACAAAAATTTTGTTGGCAATAGTGAATATAAAAAATATTAATTTTTATTTCCCCACCGCCTCGGGGGCGTAGTTGGCTAACGCGCTTGTCGTTTGACTCGACTGCTGAGGATGGGGAGATCGAGGGTTTTTAATCCGGTCGGGTGAATGGGGGGGGGTTTTTCCTAAATGGTTTTCCACTCTCCCCCCCACAAAGCGGGTTCCGTCCTCTAATTAAACCTTCCCAATTCCCAATCCATTAGCTAATTAGTACTTAAAGCGTATAACCCGAACGGGTTTGTAAGACGGGTGCTAAATTTATTATTATCTATGCTTACATTATGGTAGTTTTTAAAATTTCTAAACGGTGTTAAAAAATTTTGTTTAATAAGGTTTTAAAATGATCAAACACTGAAATAATAATAAAATTTTGTGAGCTAAAAAAAATTGTTTGTAATTTATCGAAAATTTTATTCTTCCTTTAAAATTTTTCGAATATGCAAGGTTATTTTAGATTTTGATTTAAAGCAAAGGAGATTTAAATTTGACTCCGACTTTTCGAAACTATGCCCCATTACAAATTTTGGGCCCCTGTTGTTAAGTTTCTCAAAAAAAGCAAAACTTCCTAAAAAAAAAGCCTGTAGAAAAACTGAACAGAGCAGCCTGTGATCCATTCCTAAAGTGTAAATTTGCTTTTTTCAAGACAATTGCAGATGGATTTCAGCCTTTCCTTTCCGATAGGGTTAGATATAAAGCAGACTTTTGCCAATCAGGGAAATGATGGAAAAATAACAAACTATAATCTAACCCTATCGAAAAGGAAAGGCTGAAAACCATCTGCAATCGTCTTGCAAAAAGCTAGTTTACACTTTAGGAATATATATATATATATATATACACACACACCATAAAATTATAATGGACATTTTGTGAAAAAATGGGTTAGGGAACTTGGGGAAATAGCAGGGAGAATTTTTTTTTATGGATTCTCTAGGGACCTTCTATGAAGCTACGACAGGCCTAGCAAGCCGTTAGTGGAACACTATGGCTTGAATACAGACCGGAGACAGTAATGGATATAAAAAGGTTTACACTTTATTTTATTACTTGTTAAAAAAAAAGTAAAGATTGGCAGGCAAGTTGAACCATCCTGGCCAATAGGATTAGAGTAAAACTTACTGATTAGACATTAAATAACTATAATTTGTGTTAATGTATCATATTTTCTAAGGTAATGTATGTATGATATAGTAGCTAGTAAAAATAAAGTATTGATTAAATGTTTTCTCTTTGGTAATGTTTTCTATATTCCAAATAGCATATTTAATAATGTATTAAAAATGATTTAATATTTTTTTTCACTGAAACATGGCATTGGTGCTCACTATCATTTATAAATTACCAAGAGCTTCCACTTGTTTTTCTTGGTGAAATTTGGTATGTTTTAAAAGGCTAAAAATAAAGTATAACATAATACATAAACTATGACTTGTAATCGCTCTGGCTGATATCCACACCCTAAAATTAAAATAAAGAAGGAATAAATCTAGATAAAAAAGATTGAAATAAATTTAGATTTAGACTAAAGTAAGGGTAGTTAATTGATTCTCCAGCTAAGATTGTTTTCAATAAATAAAATGATTAAACACCTATTTGAAAAAACATTGGGTTATTTTACACCTTTCAAACACACAGGTCATCAGTAAATAACAATATAATTGCCAAAGCTATCCAAAATTAAGTAACTTTGTTGGCATAACCTGGAATCTGGCCAGTTGACAAAATGTTAGACAACACTAACCATTCAGTGGATAGGAATAAGAATTTTAACATGATATAAAATTGGTGCAAAATACTTTCATTAACATACACGTTCAAGTTATTATTTTTATACAAATAGAACTTTCATAACTCCAGTGAATCAATATTTCTCCAAGGTTGAATTTTAAATGTTTTCTTGTGTTTAAAAAAAACCCTTGAATATTTGGACACAAAGAATTTGATTCAAAAGTACACCTTTTCTCTCACTCTTAGTGTATCATTTACTTCAAGGGGAGGAAAACATGCTAAGTAATATTTAAAACCATCAAATAAGTACTGTGATGATAGTGACATTTCCACAAGCAAGTACAGCATAGCCGAGGTGCAACTTCTGTCTGTATTGAGTGCATTTATAGCTGTAGAACCAAGAACAGTTGACATTTTCTGAATTAAAATATTCTTGTCAACTGTGTTAGCAACACTTTGGTGACAAACCATTATGACAAGCAATATTTGAAAAATTACATTTTTATCTGATTTTAGAGAGACAAATTACAAACTCGTTTGATCATACATTACAAATTCTGAAGGGGCCGAGTTTGAAAACTTAAGAAAAATTTTCCAACTTATTATCTTATCGATGTAAAAGAAGAGTGGGCCACCCATATAAAACCATAATATTAATGCTATACTATTTTACCAACATTCTTAAAAACTTTTTATTTGCAGCAAATTATTATGTTGAAACAATGGTGTTAATATCTGACCTTAAATATTGTGCCTTAGCCACTTACATTGTTGCCAAATGTGTCTGTAAGAGGTGTTTGGTTATTCTTCATGTGAGAAAACAACCATTACATACATATGTATATATAGCCAAAAATTGCACATGTTTGGTACAAAAGTTCAAACAACTTTTTGGAACTGACTCATGTTAAAGAAAGAATGTAGATTTGGTAAACCAAGCCTACATGCTTGAATTCTCTGAATTATGCCAAATCCCCAAATATCATATTCCAAAGTATTGTATTTCTTTGATGTTTATAAAAAGAATAGAGTAACATTGCATTGTGTGAGTTAAAGGTGTCAGCCTCCTTTTAACATTCATGTACATAAAAAAGGAATGCAGAGCGAGCTATCAAGACTTTGTTTTATGAATAAAATTATCACCTAATATATTCCCATTTGTCCAGCCAATTCCTCACACAAACGCACTGTAGATAAAATTGGAGAAAGACTTGAATTTGAAAGTGTAGAAAATAAATATATATTTTATATATATTTATATATATTTATATATATTATATATATATATAATGTTCACCTTAAGGAAGAAATATTTACTTATAGCATTTAAAGATAAGATTATAAAAAACAAGGTAGAGATTTACATTAGTTCAAGGGAATTATATATTTTATGAAAATATTTACAATAATTCAAGTTAACTTATAGAAAATAGAATATTTTACAACACAAGATAAATGACTGCAAATGTTTTTTATTTTCAGAGTACCATAAGAATTTAACATCACAGTAAATTCAATTTTTGTGGTATAATATAAGATTTTTTTACAAAACATATAAGCTTTTTTTGTTTCCCTTAAGTCGGTTTTTTTGGGAAGGAACTTTTTCCCCCAAAAAAGGGGAACACACTGCATAATTGTCTTAAAATTGTATTTAAAAAAAAAAAAAAAAAAAAGGAACCCAAAAGGTTGCTTAGCCTTTGTTCAAATTTGGGCCATTCGGGGCGGCGTAAGTTAAACCACCAATTTAAATAAGCAAAAAAATCTGTAAAAAGGACATTACAAAAAAATTAAGACAGAAACAATCCCATACAAATTGAATTTATATTCATTTAAATTAAAGTGATTTTAAAGTTCTTAAAATAAGCCCAAAATTAAAATATTTAAAAACCCCCCCTAACTTTAATATTTCACCAAAGCAAACTCCAGGAACCCTATCAAAATTAATCATGTTTTAAAATCAATAATATTCAGTTTGTCTAAAAAACAAATAAAAATATTTCCCTTCCTCCTAATTCTTAAATTTTGATTACAAAGAAAAAAAAATATGATTACTCAAAATGGGATCTAAGCCCCTCCAACAAAGTTGGTAATAATGTTTACTTTTTACGTATTTATTAATGGAAAAAAAACCAAGTCAAAGGACTAAAAACATTAAAAAGTAAGGATCAGATTTAAAGTCTTCAAAGGGCATTAAAAAAAAATTTAAACCCAACTCTAAACATCATATTATTTAAGTTTAAAAAAAAAGTTACATTTATGCCGAAAAAATACTTTTGGAATAAGACTGAAAAGGAAATTTTGCTTTTTACAGTTAAATGAGCGAGAAGTGCCCAAAAAAAAAAACTCCCAAAAGGGAGTTTGACACTCGGGTGCATTTAAAAGTCACTATGAAAACCTGGATCTCGTCCCCAACAAAATAAAATAGCCGACAAAGGTTGGGCCATTTTTGTTGATTTGAAAATTATCTCTATGCTTCTTGGGCAAACAAGGCGGATAACAAAATTCCCATATTATTTGTGAGTTGGGAGAGCTGTGATAAACTCAAAATTGGGTCAAAAAAGAATGGGAAAAGACAAAATCTTGAAACAGGCCCAAGATGTGATTTGGAAAAGCTTAGTTGACCCAAAAAAAGTATTATTTCCCCCCCTTTCATAAAAATTAGGTGTAAAAACATTTGTCACAGCTTTCCAAAAGATGGCGATTGTTTCAAATACCCGTGCAAAAAATTTCCAGGTTTAACCAAAACCAAGTTGAAAGAGGGAATGCTTTGTTGGGCCAGTATCCGCAAAAACTTTCGAGGGTAAAGAATTACAAAGTTGGACAAAGGAAAAATAAGCTTGGGTTGCCCTTTAAAGATGTTTCATAAAATTTTGGGGGAATTTCAAGGATCCTGATATAAACAATTTTATGAATATGCTGGACAAATTTCAAGCGTTGGGGTTTCTCCGTGATGTCAAAATACATTTTTTTACCACATGTGGCTGTTTCCCCCAAAATTTTGGATCAGCAGGAAGAACAGGGTGAAAAGGGTTCCCCCAAGACATCAAAGATATGGAGCCAAATATCAAGGAAGATGGGGGAAAAACGAATACTGTTGGTGTTAAAATAGATAGGTCTGGATTGAACAAAAAGAAAACGTCAAAAAGAAATAAAAAAGAAAAAGAGTATGTACTTATAAGAAACTTTTTTTGTCTTTTGCTCATTTAAAAATTTTTTTCAAATTTTTTCACATAACTTATTTGCTCCCCCTTG